>JAYGXS010000547.1:0-24244 GCA_036362985.1 Ligula intestinalis
TATATTCACTCAGAAATGTGCGAACACCGATCGAATAGGTTCAGAACGGCAAAAAGTTAATGTGGTGATCAGAGGTCCCAAACGAGTGACCGCTTGCCAGGTCGATGCCAGCCAAGTCACAATAGCAGTAGGTTGGGTATGAGAGCATTTGGGTTAATTGATACAGAAATATTTCATGCGTATTAGCCTTTATCAGCCATGCATAACCCTGAGCACCAGCTGGTCGGACAAAACAAACAAGCGCACTCACAGACGGCGCAGTTGGTCCACCACTGGAGCCTATCAGATGATTCATAAGCACTTTATTGAACCGCAGTTCGTCAGCGCCTGACTACCTACCATTTGATGTCACTGCTGATCGGGTATATATTCACGCAGAAATGCGTGAACACCGATCAAGTAGGCTTCCGAACTGAACAAATTTCATGTGGGTGTCAGAGATGCCAAAAGGTTGACCGCCTGCAGGGTCGATGCCAGCCAAGTCATAAAAGCAGTAAGTTGGTTTTGGGAGCTTTTGGGGTAAATTGATACAGATTCTTTTCAGGCTTATTAGCCTTCAACAGCAGAGCATAACCCTGAACACCAGCTAGTCGGAAAAACAAACAAACTCACATACAGACGGCACATTTGGTCCACCACTGGAGTCTATTTTATAAGTCATAAGCACTTCATGGAACCACAGTTCATCAGCGCCTTTCCACTTGCTATTTGCTGTAACTGCTGTTCGGGTATATCTTCGCTCAAGAATTTGCGAATACCGATCGAATAGGATTCCGAACTAAACAAAGTTCATGTGTTGGTCAGAGGTCCTCAACTGGTGACCACACGCCAGGCTGATGCTAGGCATGTCACAATAGCAATAAATGGGGTATGACATCATTTGGGGTAACTTGATACAGAACAGTTTCAGGCTTATTAGCCTTCATCAACCAAGCATAACCCTGAACACCAGCTGGTGGGACAAAACGAGCAAACGCTCTCACAGACAGTGCATTTGGTCAACCACTGGTGTCTATCAGATGTGACATAAACATTTTTTTGAACCGCATTTCATCAGCGCCTTGCCACTTGCCATTTACTGTTACTGCTGTTCGGATATATCTTCACTCAAAAATGTGCGAATACCGATCGAATATGCTTCCGAACAACACAAAGTTCATGCGGCGGTCATAGGTCTTCAATGGGTGACCGCTTGCCAGTTTAATGCCAGACAAGTCACAAAACAGTAAGCGAATTATGACAGGACCTGGGGGTTTATTGATCCAGAAAAGTTTCGGGTTTATTTGCCTTCATCAGCCAAAGATAACACTGAACACCAGCTTGTCAGACAACACAAACGAATGCACACACAGACGGCGCAGTTGGTTGAGCACTGGAGTCTATCAGATGGGTCATAAGGACTTCATCGAACCTCAGTTTATCAGGGACTTGCCACCTGCAATTTGCTGTCAGTGGTGATCGGTTATATGTTGAGTCAGAAATGTTCAAACACAGATCGAAGAAACTTCCAAACTTTACAAAATTCATGTGATGGTCAGACGTCCCCAACGGGTGGCCGCGTGCAAAGCCAATTACGGCCAAGTCAAAATAGCTATAAGTGGTGTATGACAGGATCTGTGGGTAACTTTATGCACAACTGTTTCGCGCTTATTAGCTTTCATCAGCGAGGCATAACCCTGAACAATAGCAGGTCGGACAACACAAACAAACGCCCTTTCAGACGGCGCAGTTCGTCCACTTAAGGTGTCTATCGGATGGGTGATATGCACTCCATCGAACCGCAGTTCATCAGTGCCTAACAACCATCCATTTGCCGTTACTGCAGATCGTGGATATATTCACTCAGAAATGTGCGAACACCGATCGAATAGATTCTCGAACTACAAAAAGTTCATGCGGCGGTCATAGGTCTTCAATGGGTGACCGCTTGCGAGTTTAATGCCAGACAAGTCACAAAAACAGTAAGCGAATTATGACAGGATCTCAGGGTTTATTGATCCAGAAAAGTTTCGGGTTTATTTGCTTTCATCAGCCAAGCAGGAATTTGAGCATAAAGTGCTCGGACAGCACAACCAAATGCACTCACAAACGGCGCATTTGGTCCACCTTTGGTGTCTATCGGGTCGGTCATAAGCACTTCATCGAACCGCATTTCATCAGCGCATTGCCACCGGCCAGTTGCTGTTACTGCTCACTGGGTATATATTAACTCATACATTTGCGAATTCCGATCGAATAGGCATCCGAACTAAACAAAGCTCATGATATGGTCAGAGGGCCCAAACGGGTGACCACCTGCCAGGCCAATGCCAGCCAAATCACGAAAACAGTAAGTGAGGTATGACAACATCTGTAAGTACATTGAAACAGAACTGTTTCGGATTAATTAGTTTTCATCAGCCAAGCATAACCCTAAACGCCAGCTGGTGAGACAAAAAAAACAAACGCACACACAGACGGCGCAGTTGGTCCACCACTATAGCCTATCACATGGGTGCTAGACCTTCATCGAAACGCACTTCATCAGCGCCATGCCACCTGCCATTTGCTGTCACTGTTGATCGGGTATATATTCACTCAGAATTTTGCGAATTCCGATCGAAAAGGCTTCCGAACTTAACACAGTACATGTGTTGGCCAGAGCTCCCAACGGGTGAACGTCCGCCAGGACGATGCCAACCAATTCACGAAAGCAGTATATGGGGTATGACAGCATCTGGGGCTAACTGTATGCAGAAATTTTTCGGACTTTTTAGCCTTCATCAACCAAGCATAACCCTGAACACCAGCTTGTCGGACAACACAAACAAACGCACTCACAGGCGGCGCAGTTGGTCTACCACTGGAGTCTATTAGGTGGGACATGTGCACTTTATTGAACCACAATTCATCAGCGCCTGACTACCTACCATTTGATGTCACTGCTGATCGGGTATATCTTCACTCAAAAATGTTCGAATACCGATCGAATATGCTTCCGAACAACACAAAGTTCATGCGGCTGTCATAGGTCTTCAATGGGTGACCGCTTGCCAGTTTAATGCCAGCCAAGTCACATAAGCAGAAAGTGGTGTATGTCAGCATCAGGGATTACCTTGATACCAGACTGTTACGGGCTTATAAGCCTTCATCAGCCAAGCCTAACCTTGAAAACCAGCATGTCGGACCACACAAACAAACGCACTCGCAGACGGGGCAGTTGGTCAACCACTGGATACTTTCAGATATGTGCTACGCACTTCAGCAAACCGCAGTTTATCAGCGCCTTGCCAAGTGCCATTTGCTGTCACTGCTGTTTGGTAACATATTCACTCAGAAATGTGCAAACACCGATCGAATAGACTTCCGAACTAAACAAAGTTCATGTGTTGGTCAGAGGTCCCCAACTTGTGGCCACTCGCCAGATCAATGCCAGCCAAGTCACAAAAGCAGTTGGTTGGGTAGGACAGCATTTGGGGTTACTTGATACAGAAGTGATTATGGCATATTAGCCTTCATCAGCCAAGCATAACCCTGAACACCAGCTGGTCGGACAACACAAACAAACGCACTTACAGACGACGCAGTTGGTCCACCACTGGAGTCTATCAGGTGGGACATATGCACTTTATTGAACCACAATTCATCAGCGCCTAACTACCTACCATTTGATGTCACTGCTGATCGGGTATATATTCACTCAGAAATGTGCGAACACCGATTAAATAGGCTTCCGAAATAAACAAAGTTCATGTGGTTGTCAGAGGTCACCAACCTGTGACCGCCTGCCCGGCCGACGTTGGCTAAGTCACAGGAGCAGTACGTGGGGTATGACAGCATCTGGGGGTAATTTTCTACAGAACTTTTTCGGCCTTATTAGCCTTCATCAGCCAAGCTTTACCCTGACAGCCGGTCAGACAGCACAAATAAATGCACTTACAGACGGCGCAGTTGGTCTTCCACAGAAGTCTATCAAATGGGTCATAAGCAGTTCATCGAAACGCAGTTCGTCAATGCCTCACCATGTACTATTTGCTGTCACTGCTGGCATCGGCCTTGCAGGCAGTCACTCTTTGGGGACCTTTTGAGCACCACTTGAACGTTTTGTTGTGTTGAAGCCTTTAAGATAGGTGTTCGCACATTTCTTCGTGATATATAAACCCGATCAGCAGTGACAGCAAATGGCAGGTGGCGAGGCGCTGATAAACTGCGTTTTGATGAATAGATTATGACCCTTCTGATAGACTCTAGTGGTGGAATTACTGCGCCGTCTGTGAGTGCGTTTGTTTTTGTTGTCAAACCAGCTGGTGTTCAGGGTTATGCTTAGCTGATGAAGGCTCATAAGCCGGAAAAATTTCTGTATGAAATTACCCCCAGATGCTGTCATACCCCACTTACTGCTATTGTGACAGCCGGCATCGGCCTGGGTGGCGGTCACGCGTTTGTAACCTCTGACCACGACATGTACTTTGTTTAGTTCGGAAGCCTATTTAATCGGTGTTAGCACATTCCCGATTGAACATATATATGTATAGTTAGAAGTGAAATTGTTTGCTTTCCGAAATGATAAATTTAAAAAACTTTTATTTTCGGAAAATCGAGTTTCACACTTAAATTATCAGACAAGTAATGCCGGCTCGTCGTCTGGCGAAGGGGATTGCTCCGTGTGGGGTTTTCGCACTATTGCGTTTGATATTGGGAGGCAGAATGACAAACTTTAATGACAGGGGATAGGATAAACATGTCTCGGTAAGTCTTGGGGGTAAAAAGGAGGGATTTTGCATGGCCAGTGTGCCATGCTGCATAACTGCATTTCCATTTGGTCGAACATTAATAAGCAGCTGTTTTGGGCGCGAGTTAGTGGGTTGTGCACGCAGGCCTTCGTAATGTAAATACTGATCGGCGTGCTTTTTGATGTTGGCCAGGCTGGAGCACCAATGTTTGCGCAATTCTCTCGGAAGCCTAGTGCTTACCTTGGCGAACACCTCAAAGGTATCCCAATTGACGTGGTTGTCACATTCAAGAGAGCACGTGAAAACGAGCGATAAATAGTCCTGTTGGCACACGGCTAACTGATGTTCGTTGATGTGAGTCCTGAGACGTCGGCCTGTGTGGATAGCATAAACATAAGGACAAGTGGCGCATGGTATGCGGTTAACAACTTTGCGGAATTTTTAGACAGGTAGGGTGTCCTTTATTCGACATAAGTTTGCGCGTATGGAGGATGCGTGGTTGCGGGCGTCGGAGATGCTAAATAGACTAAGTTGTCTAGAAATAGTTTCGGAAATTCATTTTCTGTAAGGTAAGGAAAAAACTTTGCATGGGACTATATTTCCATGAGGAAGGATATTTTGTGCTTCTGGGAAAAGATTTCCAGGAAGGCTTGCACTAAACTGGCGCTTGATGTCGGTAATGCTTGTTTTAAGAAGGCAAATACGATGAAAGTTGTTTGACCTACTGACACTTCAAACACAGAATCCGAAGAATGCCATGAAGTCAAACACAGAATCCAGCGTGCTTCATGTTTACTTGGAAATCTTTTCTAAGAAGTACCATATAGAATAAATGCCACCACAACGGACGTCAACGTTAAAGGATGACCTCATCTACAAGAGTAACTCAAACCCGTTCTCCGTCCTACCAATGGAAGCAACATGTCAACAAAGGTCGCTAACCTTTCGCAAAAGAATCATAAAGCTGCTTAAACGAACTTCCTACCAAAGGAATAAACTTCAGTCCTACCGATATCACACCGACTAAATTCCCTCCTACTGGCTTCCACCGTCCCTAGCGATATACGTACGGACATGCGCAGCTGCACAACAGGTTTTCCCTGATAGAGGAACTTCAATAAAACCCTAGCTCTCGACGAGAAAAGGGGTTGCTCTCACTGAAGGCAATATAATGATTGTACCTTATGTCAAAAGTGGAGCAACTGTCGTCATAGGTATTTCAATAAGGTAAACTAAGTCCTAAATGACAGAAGGGCGTACAAACCACCCGTCGCGGACCCAACAGAAAAGCAGACCGCTGCTGATAAGAAAAAAGTGAACAAACCCTCTCCATTAAAACTTATTAGCTTCGGGGACATCAAATTTATGAACCACAGTGACCCTTACCACGCAAATACGCATGAACTTCCAAATGTGCGCAAAACTGATGCAACTTTGAGGTTGCTAGTGCCACAACTTAAACCCCCCACGCACAGCGTTTAATAATGGCTTTAAATGAAACTAAAGCACTTAAGTGAACGGTCACAATACAGCGTAAAATATTCAGAGATATTGTTATAGAGAATTCAAGGCCTTCAAACAAGTTCTGACGAATGTATTATGTCGTTCAACGTTGTTCCTCTGTTTCCCTCTATACTAAACGACTCAATTCTTGATATAATATTGCACCCCTTAGATAAAATTCATATTGATATTCCAAAACAGCATGTCCAGTTAATGCTTAACCTATGTCTAAACAACTTATGTGAGTAAG
Organism: Ligula intestinalis; assembly: GCA_036362985.1. Lineage (NCBI taxonomy): Eukaryota > Metazoa > Platyhelminthes > Cestoda > Diphyllobothriidea > Diphyllobothriidae > Ligula > Ligula intestinalis. Next base: position 6,466 of record JAYGXS010000547.1, read on the forward strand.
ATGGCAAGTAATATCAACAAGTAAGGGGCAATCCAGTGGGCTCGCCACTATCTGGGCTACCTGTGGAACTAGTCTTACGGCCACTAGAAGAGGGATTTTTACAAACTCTCAAACCGAAAATCTGGCCTCGCTCCGTAGATGACATACTTTTTATCATAAAAATACTTGCGACGCTGTACATATGCCCTGGAGTCAAAGTGGCGTTATTCCAACAATAAAAGCTACGCGCAGAGGCAACAGAAGATAACTTCCCGTATATGGGCCTGAGAATACAACGCTTTCTGATGGCGAACTCACAACAAACGTCCACAGAGAGGACTCCTCTGCGGAAATTATCCTTTATAATAGGAAAAACTACACTGCGGTTCATAACGAAACTATGTTCGTACACTTTTTCAACGGACCTACCACTATTGCAGCAATGATGACTTGCTCAAGAAGGAAATCGCGTGCTTATATAAGTTTTTCCGGTCCAGTGGATGTCTAACGGGTTATATCGAAAATTGCCTCAGTCGTCAGGGACAAGCAGAAAACCTCCTTCCTATTGGAGATGAAATGCCACTGAAATTTTACTTCGTACCTTAAATGGAAGACATTTTGAAACCATCCCTTATCAATCTGGCGCCATAAACTGCACCAGCAATTCTTGTATTAACGCTGGCCATGCAGACCGACGCCTCAGGTCTTGCATCATCGAACATAAGTTAGCAAACAGAGTTGAGGGTGACCTACTGGATATACGAACGACAAAGAGAATAAACCTTTTTAAAGGGACACACGTGACTTCCGCCTATGCACATACTTCGTATAGCCTTTTGCTGCATCCAGAAACACCGCAGCATGGAGACCGAAAGGCTTCACGAAAGTGAATAACTATGGTGCCTATTCGTCACCTGTGAATATGCACAAAGCTTCCTAAAAAATGTTTTGACCAAATACATACTTAGAGTGATGGCGAGCGAAAACAAAAACACGAAATCTTCCGTGTATTACTCTGCATAAGGAACGTCTCCGAGACCATTGAGCGTGCGCTCAGATCTTTAAGCGTGGGCCTGGGACACCGGCCATCCGTCGCGTAGTTACGCAACCCAAAGTGCGACTAGCACCGGCAGACATATCGGACATATTATATCTCTTCAACTCTCTAGACTGTCGGGCTAACTAATGCGGCATGACGGATAAACGATTAAGAACGCGCATGCACGTACCAACCTTAGTGGTGAAGAGCAAGGAGGTACTCTCGCACCTCGTGATGCACAGTCTACAAAACGACAATTTGTTCGACGCTGGTGGGGCCTAAGTGCTCGGCAGAGCCGACAAAAACTGACTAGAAAAGTAATTAAGGCCCAGAAATCAGACTTGAGCTCAGTCAACTATAACATTGGTTTATCTGTAGCATTAAAGGACGCACGAGATGGTGTCCAATGGCAAAAAAAGGTGGACCAACCAGGAGTGAGCAAGGGTTCCTGTTTTAACTCTTGTCTTGACCCAGTTGCCTATCTCCGCTGATGCGCTCGAGTATGAGTGTAAAACGTCAGACAAGCTATGTCGTGCTCAGTCGCACAGGTCTGTCATCACTTGTCCATTTCCGCAACAAAGTTCACTTCACAGGAACTGCACATGCGCCGGTACACGACATTGGCCGTTTCGCCACATAACAGGGGCCTTCGGTTTCATCACCAAACAGTGGATCGTTATCTAGGTTCTGTAGGCGATGCCGATACCCAATGGAGTCGAGAAGCTGCATCAGACACGCTTGCGTTGTACAGTAGCGCCCTCCAGACTTGTGGTTGGTTAACCGCTGGCTGTCAGATTCGATTGTGCCATCTTATCTGCTCTATAAAGATCTGGGGGTATCCGTTAGTGGTAAAAATTTGCCATTGATAGTGGAGTTCGCCCAATTTGCTAGCTGTTTCACGGCAGTGATTCTCAGTAATCTTGTAGAGACTCCTTGCGCAGCTACGTTCGTGACAAAACCGATGATTTCTTTTGTAGTTCAGGATTTGACGCGTGTTAATGGCCTTCTTGTTAACCGTCATCCTCAGGCTTCTATGAGTCTTGGGATGAAAAAAGACGTATAGGAATTCTATTTGCTCATCGTTCTCTGCCTCCTTCGTGAACTGAATATCCGGAAAAATTGAATCCAGGAGAGTTCGGAAGTTCGCGACTCTCCAACACTTGAGAACGTCGAAAGTGCCACCCACATAACGCACCAAAAGGTTTAGCTTGTGGGTAGCAAACACTTCTAACCTCCGGATGACCACTTTAAGGATAAAAATAGGTGACCCCTTAGTGTTCATTTGGTTTGCTCATACACCATCCCGTCAAATGTGAAGTAAGTTTTGAGGCAGTGTTCCATCAACTGCATGAAATGTCTGCATTGGGGTCGTTTGGTTGCCTCAGTATATTGGCTGTCACGTAGATCGCTTAGAGTTTCAATGTTCAGGCTCTGTACGATCGAAATGAATAGTGAAGTGACGTAAAATAATATCATGATCTCATCTGCCTGAAGTTGTAACTGAGTGCGTCTCTCTAGGAAAATTGAAGCTGATTACACCGTCATAGCGGAGCCCGAGATAAAGGAGTTCAAGCGTCGAAACATCCATTTGGCTAGGTTAAAGTTATGTGTGCTACGATTGACAGTGGAACACAGTCTTTTGAACTTTGAGGAGATCATAGAGCCCTGCCATAGTGGCATCGTTCTTTGTGATGGCTTAGCATTCTGCTCTACTAATCACACCATTGTTCTGCAGCACGGCGAGTGTTGAGCTAATTTGCAGTTCCAACTTATTCATCAGGTCACCTTCACATTTGTGGTATGCTTGGTGGTTTTCAAACATGGCATTGGCCTGCTGGAAGTATTTGGCCTTGTTTAATCCAAGTCTTTGCCTGTTACTCTGTCGGATAAAAATAATGTTCTATTCAAAGCCTAAAATCGGCGGATAATGGTGGACACCAGCTAAACTAGCGAATAACGTTTGCCGGCTCAGTTTGCAATGGCTCACCAAACGTTTCTTGAAAAAAATTGCAACTTTTCGGCCATTTTTAATTCAGTTGCTTGGACGTTCAAAATAAAAATAACTGTTTCATTTAAGTAGTCAAAGGTTATGGAAAACAAGATTGCGCAACGTGATCAGCCTTTATTGAATGAGTGCCTTTTTAAAGTCAAATCTGATATTCCGAAGTCCTTCTACATTGCAAAATTTCAGATACTACAGTCGCTATTAATTATTTCCGTACGGAGCAAAGTGAGATTGGTTACGTTGATCTGCCGCAGGTACATGATTGTTGGACATCAGTTTGAGGATAATAATTGCGATCATGTTCAAACTGTTGATCCGTAAAGAATGCGAAGGCTCTTCTGCGTCCTGCGTCAGGACATAAGATCAGTTGGAAAAGGAGAGCAGCAGTTATACTCCCCAGGAAAGGAACAAAGGCGCGAATCTACAAACAGGATAACAATTGTGTTAGCCTCGGAGTTTACTATTTGTGATATTTATTGGCTAGGAAATTTCAGCCGGCATATGTAATTTAAGCTAGGAATCCATTGAAGCAGTATGAGCCAAACATTTAATTCTAATAACCTTTGTTTATTAACCCAAAATGCGTCACAGTTATTATAAAAGCAACCACAACAAGGGAATATATGGCATCACATTATCTCAAAACCCTAGCAAAAATTGGAACTGCTTACTTATGTGAACAAAATTTGCCCCTTAATAGTTGAAATGGTGCATTGTGCCAAAATAATTTTATTTAAGCAGCTTACCAAAATATTAGCATACTGACCCCTTATGATTGATGGAGCCAGAAATACTGCTGGGTTGAATCCACATGGAAATTCTGGACCCTTCAACAGAAAGAAAACAAAATGAGCACAGTTAATTCTTTTTACTATAAGCAGATTTACAATGCGTTTTACTGATGACATTCAGAGAAAGCCTACTAATAAAACAACAACTGAAACTCAAATATTAATCTTTGATATCGCAGAATAATTAGGGGAATTAATAATATTTGTAGAGTTGAACCAATTTCCTTTGACTATTCCAATTTGGCAACTAAATCTGAGTCAAATTGAACCTCGTATGCTGCTATGATTTAGATATCACCGTTCATCACATGATGATAATCGATTTTAAATATTAAATATGAAAGTCTGACCATCGTATCGGATAAGGTTCCCGCATACACCACCGCAAGTTGGCAAAACGACTGCTCCTTGCTTATGAAGTAGCTTATAGTATAATGTGAGTTTCTTTCCGTTTACAAAGCTCACTACCCTCCCACACTTGCGCCTGGTCTTATGACCACGTGAAGGAAAGTGGAGGTAGGAGAATGCGAATGTGGTTCAATCCTTTCGATGCAGAGTAGACGGTGATCACTTTCCTACCTCGGTTGTGCCTGAGGTATTTGGGTCTATCTAACTGTTTTAAAAAATATTTATGGACATTGCTCACACATCAAGATGTCCTTACGGATTCCTCATATTCGTACTAATATGTTTCAGATAGATTTGAGTTTGATTAAGTAGTATGCAATTTAAACGTTCCAATGCAAACAAAAATTATCATAACTGAGACTGCTACTCTACTGACGCCCTCGAAAGCGTCAAAAATTCGCAAATATAAACAACATGACCTGCCATATTCCTCCTGGTAGAAATTCTGGTGGATTCTAGATGGTGGCTTACGAAATCCTACCTGGGCAGTCAGCTTACTGTATCCGTATTGGTGAGTTCCATGAGTGCAGTAGGCTGGACTGGTAAAGCGACTAAGTGTGATTTAATTCATGGCCGTCGGCGTGCCTATGTAGCTCACTTGGTAGAGCGTTTGCCGTACCAAAGCCTTCCCTGCTGAAGTGGGTTTGAATCGCACCTAGGCCACGGAAGTTGCACAGTTGGGTCAATAGAGTTATTTAAACCTATCAAACACCTCCTAATAATGGCCTCTTTTTGTCGGATGCTGATCTGATTGTTGCCATAGTATCCAGCATGCAGGTGCTAAAGCTCTCTGAAAATAGATAAAAGGTTTGATGTTTTATCCTTTTTGACTTATTTTTTTACCGAGTGTCATTCATGAGCTGCCTTTTTCGACTAAATATCCTTGAACATTTATTCATCATCAATGGATACGCAGGAATACGCAGTTAACCTCATTGCTCTGGTTAAATTATAGCGCCCCACTTGTTCAAATAATGAAATATTTCACTTCGATTGAAATGCAATGAGGACTTCTGGTCTTCGTTTGAATTGAAATATGGGTTAAAAATATTATTGAGTATAGTTGAAGTGCGGAAATTTTTGTTATTTCTGAAGAAAAAAAACATTAACAAAGAATGTCTACTTATAATTCTACAGTAGGATCACTCTAGTGCCATCCACTTACAAACATTACCATGTTGACCATGGACGTTAGACCAATGGCCAAACTACTATTAAAACCGCAACGTGACCAGGCACTCGGACGGCGAGAGTCTGACGAGAGGAGCACTATCAGAATGAAGATAGTGCTTGAAAGGTATTCAGCAAACACCTGCATTTGCATGCTTCCCAACGTTGGTCCGCCGCCATTGACTGCTGCCAAGGGCATAGGCTTGCCGTCAAGAAAAGCATGAGCAATAGCTGAACCGGCAAAGGCACCAACAAATTGAGCTACCCAGTAAATGGGCAGGTAGGCGAAGGAGAGAATTCGAGAGAGACTGAACGCCAGTGTAACAGCAGGGTTCACGTGTCCACCGCTAATAGGACCAGCAAACCAGTCGGCCAGTACAAGTGTCGTAGAGACGACAACCACATCGAGAATACTTGGGCTGCTAACTTCACTCATGCGAACAGAGGCAAAGGAAACTAGTCCGGTTCCCAGCAGTTCACCCACACATTGTCGTACTATCTGCCAGGCCTGCGCCCTAGTCCGACGGGGCAGCTTGTTTATCGGGTTCACTGCAGGCTGCTCAGGGCATTCGATATCCTTCCTGTGATGTGAATGCTGTTCGTCTGTTTTAAGCGTGAAAGAATGGCCATGAAGTGCGCATTAAGTCTGACAAGAAATTAAGACTGCACAATTTCGAAAATAAAAATCTCCAAACATAAAGTTGTAAGACTTATTAGGAAGAAGATCCCATTTTGTCTACCTGGTTAATGACAAAGCATACTAAAATGAAGTGAATAACTTCACAGGATGAATAATTAGCAAGCGGAAACACGAGACAATTTCCAGGAATCTTAAAACCTTAGACACAGTGTTTCATAAAAAATAGTAAAGGTACTTATACAAAACACCGTTATCTATGCAGATTTACAAGAAAAAATTATCTACTAGAAGCTATAACCACACTTGCGTTACATAATAAAGCTTTATGGGATTAAGGTATTGCGAGTAAGTAGATCTATTAAGCCACTTCCTTCATGAAGGTCGTATGCATTAAAATAATGGTTCATTTGACAACTGTGCCTTCGTTCTTTGTCATACTAACAAGTGAAGTCGCCCCATACGTAAGCGGGGAGCTTTTTGGAACTCAAAATCTTCCATAGTACAAAGAGTGACAATTTTCAGTTGCTTTGAAGCTTTTTGGCACTCAAAATCTCCACAATTATTCTTGCTTTTGGATCTGCACGTAATTATTATGTGACTTTCCAAAATCTTATTTGCTTTTTGACTATTAATATTTAAAGGGTTTGCCAAAATTCAGCTCAAAAATTTGATCGTGTATGAACTTTTACGCATGTCCTTGTATATCAAAAGCTTTATAACACCCAAAAGTCTCACTTTCTGCCGGCGTTTTTACGCAACCAATCGTTTATGCACCACAGAAAGATCTTCTAGTATCTTCTAACAAAATTGGAAAATGGTTACTACCTTCTCTTTCTTGTGATTGCGTTGATGCTCAGCTATTTGAAATAACTGCAACATTCATTATGTTGAAAGAAATCTGCACTGCGCTGATATCTCTTCATCTTTACGCTAGGCATATATACAGAGCTGGAATGAAAATGTCCCTAGATATGTATGAAACGCAGGAAAAAAGGGGACGAGAAGACCAGTTACAGCTTATAAGCCATCCTAAGACATCCCTTCCAATGTTAATCTTCATAACCAGCATTTCCATCTTCGAATTACCGTTGATCTGAACCTGGTATTGCGCATTACCAGATAATAATCCAAAACTGACCATTACGATTGCTCTGTTAAAACTGATCGTTCTATTTTCCCGTGGCCGTCACATGACTGCCGTTGAGTGCCCTAGAGTGACAAGCAAAGCCAAATAGAACTTCATCGTTGAGCACTACACTATCAGGTTGATATATTTCTTTCTGTACATTTTGACGCACATTTTACAATGTTTGGTTGTGGTTAGTGGCACTGTATCTTAGGGTGCATCCTTAACCGTTTGCTCGAGAAAAAGTTAAGCCAGCTCTGACGTTTCTTCACAATTAATGCATGTCTTTTATTGCTTATTTTGAATACTTATCCGGAAATGCGGCAAAGTGCCGTGACCGCGGAGTGTACAGAGTCAACCTCACCTTTTCCACAATCTCCCAATCCCCAGTTCACCATGCGATTCAGTCAGTTATTTGATGTTGCCTCGTATAGACACGTCTAGGTCTTCACACAATTTCAGTTGTGAACAAAATAGATATGTAATTTCCAAAAGAAGGGAATATTCGAGTCCCAGGAAGCAGTTCAGACGAAGAAGATGCGATCACTGGAACAAGATTTTTATTTGTCTGACGTTTCAGATTCCCTCGGGAATCCTTAATCTTGTGTGATGATAACATGGCCATGGCCATGGTCAGGCGTAGAGGGGGTGATGCAAGTGAAGGGAAAGTCTCGTGCGATGCAAATGTGCGCATATATGTTGCGCATATAACTGCACGGAAGTTGCAATCCGAACTCACGGCCGATACTATTTTCCCAGAAAAAGAATTTTTTCAAAACATGTAGCCATCCACTGAAACAAATACAGGTAGGCCTAAAATATGAAGTATATTTATGTATTATTAAATCAATGTAAAGATATGTACAAGTATCATTATATCGTTTTTCACTTAATGTCCTCAAATTGGCGTCCATTTTGATCATGAAACTGCTGACAACGCGAAGCAATGGGATCATACATATTATAAAACAATGCACTTGGCAGTCGGGGGCATTCTTGTTTAAAGGTTTATTTTAATTCAGCCACTGTTGCAATAGTCCAAATGCAGTAAAAAATCGATAAAATAACATTTTTTAATATTTTTACGTTTTTGAAGTAATACACTTACAAAAAACATGAAGTTTACAGTTATTTGAAATGTGTATACATTTTTGGGACAACTTGTATCATATTAAAAAACGTCAGTTCTCTAGCAGTATGTTATCGGCTACATTTGCAGCTGTTTCATCTCGACTGTTGATTGTTTTCCACCTTAAGCCACGTGTCAGTGTCATCAAACCAAAAGACTCAAAACAAATAATACTTTTGCAGACGCTGATGGGTGCAACCCCGAACGGCAGCAAGTGACGAATTAAAAGTTATTTATTTTTACTCCTGAGAGTAACGGAACATGTGAATATAAACATTCGTACTCAAATTATCCTATAAGAGAAAGTTTTGCAGTGATAAAAAGATGTGAAAAAATATTAATAGCATTGGCTGCTGGATCACTTGGTTACTAACTAGTATAGCTATCGAATTCGCCACCACAGTAGTAATTTTCAGAAGGTTCTTCTGAGGATTCAGAGCCTGAAAACACTGCAGATATGCCCAAGCAGTTGTGCCAGTAAATATTGCAACTGCTTTGCAAATTAACACTATGGCAGCAAAATCAATAAGTAAACCAAATAGTTACCACATCATCCAGCAGCCGATTTTTTGACCATTTTTTATCACTTCCTTTTTTCAATTCGAAACTTTCCATTCATAGGCTGGTGTAAATAGGGTTACCTATATTGACATATTTTGTTACTGTCAAGAGTAAAGTTGAATAAACTTTCTTCTAAAGATACAAACGTTGCACTTAATGTTAAGATACGTAGTTTTCAGTGGCGAAGTTTATTCCTCATTGTCCCAGTTGGTGTTTGCCATCAATACGATTGCCAACAGGAAAGTCAGCACAACAAAAGCTCCGAGGCCTTGAAAGCACGATGTTTATTGTACAGCAATGCAAAATTAACTTGGGATCCCACGGGAATAGGTTGAAAATAAGCTGACCAGCTAATCGCCTCGCAGACTCCAGTAAATCCAAAATACTGTAATATATTGTAAAAACGATTGCGTTGTTAGCGTTGTAGCGCTCTTTATATTAAAAGGAAAATATTTACTAGGCTGCAGTTCACGAAAACCAGCTCAAATATTTGCAACAGTTTCAAGGCCAAATTTACTGTACCTTCAAGCGTTACATTAACGCTGAGCAAGAAAATTCAAGAAAAGCCCCCTTAAATCAATATAGTTGGAGATTAAAGCGATAGGCTCTGCTCACAAAGAATAAATATCGACAACTATCATACGTTTCACCTTAATTTTGATGCACGACCTCCCGTAAAACAGAAAGGTTGGTAAAAGTGAATCTGTGGAAAAGAGTGTTTGTTCTACTAAAGATAAAGAAAAGCAAAGCCATATTTACCCTAAATGCTTTTCAATACATTAAAAGTCGATTCGTATGAATATAGTTCTGGTGCCACTCATATATCTGAACAACCAATATATTGAACAAATCGCCAAAATCCTGTGGTGATCGGAGTTAACCAGTTCCATTTTAAAGCCAAAAAGGCAATGTACTTAGAAGACTAAGGAATGAAGGTCTCCTCGTATAAAAAACAAACTTAAAAATTCAACAAAAGGACTGAACTCACTATCCTATAGTGCAAGTAACTGTTAGGAGCCGTTTTAGTTAGGTTCTTGCGGCAAGCGGGAGATTTTGGGTTCTCGTTCGTATTATCCATTTTAATAGCACAAACGTTGACTGGCTGGAATAATTGAACGTGGTTATGCATAAACCAATTTTCTGAGGAACGATAAATGCCACTGACGCAGTTGCCACCGTGAACGGGTGTAATTTGTACGACAAAAAACATCATAGCAATTACGACCATCCACATTGAATGAAAACAGACCTGGGATTGTTTGCCAGCTGTATTTTATAGATACTGCGCCAGAAATCTGCCAGTCGTCGTCCTCTACATATCTGTCTACTGAAGGGATCCGGGTGAGGATTTTAAACGTCAGGCAAAGTAACGGCTTATTCTAGAATTAGCGACCTTTCTTACCGACTACGTCCCGTAGCTCACATTTTTGGCCCTATCAGCATTTTTGGAAAATGTTGATTAGCACAGCTGTATGAAAATAATCAGTACAGTTGACTCAAAGGGATTCCAAATAAGTATGGGAAGAACATGGTTTAGTTATAGCAACTGCATTAAGCTGGGTGGATAGCTTAAATTATTTGTGGCTAAACTTGATTTATTAACCAAATGTCTTATCAAGGCCACATGAGATCAACAATTGGCTCGAGTGGATTTTACATGTTGTCAAAAACTCCTAATAATGAAAAGAAGCGCAGATATTTTCTTGCTTTGAAGCCTAGGATACGTGAGTGCACCCCATTTACATTGTTTACGTATAAGTAACTATCGTAGATACATTCTTTGTGTATATGTTAAGTAGGATATTGCGTAGAAAATAAAAATAATGTAATAATAAGTAAAAATAATACTTAGGCAGTGATAACGTTTACCGAGAAACATAAAATATTAATCGTTAAGGCTCATGATAAATCCCACATCAGCAAGCTGTCTTTCACAGTTATATTGTTGAACTCCTCATATGGCATTACTAAAACTACACCGAATCGTACTCTCTCCAAACATATGCGTTAGTCCCAGGCATAATATGTCATGTTCTGAGAGAGTAAAGTTCTCTAAATAGGACAAATATAAGTTAATTATGCATAAGCGCATGCGTTGTTACATTGATATTATTCATTGCTACGAGCAGGCTTACAAACCCACTCATTTACTTTACAATAACTACTCAGGAAAAATTCTGGCAGCAAATTGATGATGTCGAATCTGACAAGATATTCACTAACGAGGACATTGGTGCATTGTAGCGTTTCATGTGTATTTTTTGAGGCATGAGGTTGAAATCTGCAATATCTATGGAGACTAATTAAGTAGGCGCAAAGTAACTTTAATGGGTTTTCAGTTAATATCGATATATATCAACTCATAAAATAAAGTGTATTTGCTTTCGATAACTTCACGACCCACTACCGACAAAATTTACCCCCAAGAGTAGTTTCTTATGTAGTGTGTACTTGTATCGATACATTTTGAGACACGGTCGCGAGTAGTGACGCAACAGGCAGTACACATATCAATACTAGCATATATCAACAACCCATTGAAACACACCAAAGGGCCACGAGCACCACTCGTTGAGTTTCTTGTGTGCAGTAGTGCTCGTTAGCAATCAGCTATACCACTGTATTCGTTAATGTTGTAGGCTGACCACTGCGAATAATATACTGCAATGATATCTTATCTATCAATGAGCCAATTCAACTGCACTTGGTGTTTAACGAGGTTTGGTGTGTGTTTAACATAAAATTTGTGACCTGTTTATGGATTGAAGTGGACCATCTCTCTAGGAAGAGGCAACTCTTTAAACTGCCTTAGTAACTAGTACTATAGGAACTGCGCTAGAGTTCCCGGAAGGCTAGAAGACAAACATTAAAAAGACATCCCACCTCTAACAGAAAAAAACTAAAATTACTAGAAGTGGCGAAATATTGATTCGAAGCAACTAGAGATTTGCAAACAAGTTTCTTATTAGTGCACGTATGAAGCAGGTCTACATGCATTTGTAAGCAGAAAATGGTGCCCTCATCACCTTAAGCAATCATATCATTCTCCCCTTCATATTAAAAACAGTTATGATAGCGTTTATTGGAAACCCACCATCCAAAAAACATACTCCTTTACTAAATACAGTCAGGCTTACACAATTTGACCTGCCAGTCAATGCAGTGCTAGGGGTTGTGTTAGGTAGGAGGGGGGGGGCGTCGGCAGAGCGACGCCTGTATACTGTTCCTAGAAATGTAGAAACCAAAAAGAGCGTGTGGGGTCAAGCGCTCCATACTACACCCAAATTAGAACATTCTTTTTTGGATAAAAAAGGTCAAAGGATGTGTTGAAGTGGCATAACATAGATAATTATCCCTGCTTCATTCCATAGGTAATTTCATGTCCTTTGGACGTTGATGGGCAAAGGGGAATGTAAAAGTCATGTTAATGCGTTTTTTACAGCAGAAATGGTAACATCAAAACAATTAAAGTATATTTCGCTCTCCCATTATGATGCATAAATGTTAAAGCCTATGGTATTATCATACGATACGCAGCGTGTTCCGGATTGCACCTTCAGACACTTACTGGAAAATAATGCCAAATATATTGCAGTAGGGTACAAGGGACCAATATTACCGACGCATGTGTCAAAAGTACCGTTCTATTTGTCCGCTCAGGTAGGCTGCACCCTGAAAAAGACTGGGTCCTTGGACACAGCATCGATACCACGTAAGCATCCGTACATAATTAGCAGTAAATCGTTCTCTCAGTCAATGTATCTGCAGCTCTACCGACTCATATTTTGTGCTTTTTGTATAACTTCATCGAGTGATGCACAAAGACGCAAGAGGTCAGGCAGAATTGTGCAGCACCGAAGGCATGTTTAGTGCTGTCCACCTCCAAGCTACTTCGTAACCTAAGAACCACCTTTTTAATCAGTAAGGCAGTGGCGTCGTGGATAAAGCGAGACGTCCAGCTGCAAAGTTGCCTGTATGAGAAGTGGTGGGATTCCTGTACCGGATCTGGTGTATCTATACGTAGACCAATAGTAGCAGCTGTAGTGGATACTCAGGTGGGCTGTAACAATAATATTACAAGCACTTCATCATTTAACTGTGGCTTTTGAATGCTCAAAGAAGAACAAAATTACAGAGAAGGGGTCACTATCGAAAAACAACACACAAAATCGAGACGGTAGGTTCAATTTGTGGTGCGTTGATGCTCCTGGGACTAAACAGAAGGTTAAAACAGAAAACTTTCCAGTGCCAACACAGTTGCCTAGATTTCCATGTTTCACCCTCTGTTAGACTGCTTCTCCAATGTTTCGTAAGCCCGTGTTTACAGATAAGCCCGTAAATACAAAAAAAACGCACTGAGGCTCCTTTCGTTAGCATTGTATGACTGAATTAATTTAAGACAGATGGTCATTTTTCTGAAAATAAAAAAAAGGCTTTGCATTTTTTTGCAAACGTCAATTGTGTAAAAATACAAAAATAACGCTATTATGATGTTTAATCCGGTGGAGGTAATTATTGGCTTATGCTAACTTAGAGGGGTACGTTCTTCTCCGTCGTACCTTACCTCCATTTCTTAACCTCCCAAATTTAAATTCATTACTGATTTAGGAAAACCGACTGCAAAAATTACTCTTAAACCCTGAAAGTAAGCACAGAGTCACCTCTCATTCGAAGGGTAAATATAACCGTGGACTGCCGAAATGCTGCTAGATACCGAAAAATTGGATTGGCGTAACGTAAAATGTTAAATAAATGTTAAAAACACAGATCGGAGTAACGTGTTCATGGTTTTAATGTAAAATGTGGCTGTCACACGCGTTCATCGACTAGCTGGATGCTCCCGTGCATATTTGGCATGATCTGAAGGCTTTTCATTGAATTGAATGGCAAGTTACAGTAAGGCATTCCGCCGTTTTTCTGATTAGTAGACTTCTCGAAATAAGATCGCAACTTTTAATCTGCCTCGAAAGACATATATTACGTCCATCTGCCCGCTGCAAGCTCCCAATTAATTTGGTAAAAGTTGGATGAAAGGCGAATAGAGTGGACACATTGCGGTTTTTTGCGAGTTCAATCCTAGTTGTATCGCTATATCTCTAGACACCCAAGCGCATTGCCTACGCTAAATCATACACGGAAACACAACGAACGAGTCAAAACCTTTTCTACAGAAAAAAGATGTTACATATATGTTTGGGCAGGTCATGCCGTTTAACTTATAGCGACTGTCAAGCTGCACTATGCAAATGAATTAAGAGGCCTCAATAATGGTGAAAATGCGATTCCCCAGTGGCAAGTCAAAAAAGTATGAGCGTCCAGCGGAAGTGGTGTATTTTGTATATGATGTTTCACGCAGTTGTCTCGTCTACCTATATCCGAAGAACAAATACTCTCGGTCGTGTGTATCATCATATGTTACTCTTCTTTCCGATGTGACGATCACACATTATCGCAGATCCAGGAAGCCTGGATATCGGCTGACTGTTCCGTAAACCACCGGAGAAATTGTGAATGATAGCCGTCTTTTCATGGGACAGTCACGGCGTTGGAAAATTCGGGCCGTCATCTAATCCTACGGCTAACGTGTGTGGGCATTAAACACAAGCCAGGGGAAGACGGGGCAGACACGACACAACAGATGCCCAACACTCTTGCGAACGAAACAAACGCTAACGCCACGTTAACAGACAAGGTCAGTGAGGAAGCCGACAAAAAACGACAGTGACATGCGTGACACTTACCGGCTCATAAAGGGATAAGCAGAATACGCACACGAAAAAAACAGCAGCATGACGTGAGAACCATGAGCCAGAGTATTTATCCTCTGAGGAAGGACAGACGAGAAAACTACCCGCAAAGTCAGATACAAAATAAACTTCTTCCTGTGAACGCTTTACCTTTTCTTTATCTTCTTCTCCTAGTGCAAGGGATACCAAATATAAAGTGTGTTTTATTATGCTTACTTTATAAGAAAGCTGTCAGTCCAAGTTATGTACAAATGCTGAATGATATTAATGGACTGAAATACAACGGTTTCTTCGTAAAAGTAAACCATTTGGATTGCAGATAATCGGTATAATATACTAGAACAATTAGAGGAATTCCGTAAACAAAACCAGCTCGAGCTATCTATGAAACTCATAAAAGAATGCACTGGAACTTTCAAGCATTTGTGTGAATTGGGCCGCAGACACATGAGTATTGCTAGTCAAAAATTGAATACTCTTGATCTCCAAATATGTTGAGTTTGCTAAAAATAAATAGCAGAAGGCTTCGTCCAACAGAGAGAACTTAATAAAATGGAGATGCGATCACTGGAACAAAGTGCTTAAATTTTTGCGCCTCTCCAACTCTGTATAAACTGGAGTTCTATAAGAACCACGCATCAGTAACACATTATTGTCGAGACAATGATCGCAGTGACTGCATCTTCTTCTTCTGGAGTGCTTCCTTAAACACGCATATTCTCCTCTATTGGCAGAGAAGACTTCAATAAAGGTGCTCTGAAAGTCTAATAGAGTTAAGCAGTCGCCAAAGACCATGCAACTTTCATGATGAAAATTGACTTTGAACTTAAGCGTGTATTTTCTAACACTATTGTGATACATTCAGTTTATTGAATTCTGTGAAACCCTTTTAGTAAGTTATTCTATGAGGGAACACCAAAATAAGTAAAATAAGCATAGAAAATACCCCATCCAGAACTGGAAAAGTTTTTCAAAAATTGTTCCGATTCAAGTGAAGCCAAGTTAAAGGAATCACCTTTCTTTGCAGTAACATTGGAAATTTGTATTTTAAAAAGTACATTTAGCTATCCTCTGATGCTTTTTTGCACAAAACGCAGTAACAGTTTAGTGTATGTTTTAATGCTCAAACAAAGCCCAAAAATGTCCTGCAGCAAACGCAAAATGATAACGCGAGTTTAAGACAAATAACGTCTTATTGAATGTAAGTCGTGTAGAAATAGAGTTTTTGTATACAATATGCATCCCCTTTGTGCTAATGAGAAACGGAACAGACAGAAGAATAATAACTTTATCAAAATGGTAATGTATGTGGCAAGTTTTTTTTAGAATTTGCAATCTTACAACCGATTGTGTAGTTAATCCATTCATGCGCAAAACAAGCCATTATAAAGGGGAAAGAAAGTTGATTCTGTCTTCATATAACTTAAAGAAATTCTCAAAATTCTCGAATTTTTTTTACATTTGAAAAGGTTAACAGACACTAAAGTTCTTCAGCCGAATATCTAATAAAAGCAATTTCTAAGAGGTGACCTTCTATGGAGGGTTTTTTAATAATCTTAGGAATAGTAGATTCAAAACTCCACTGCGGACAAGATTTACTCTTGATAATGTGGATTGCTGTTTTGAGGCATTTTTCCCGATCAAATAAGTTGCCATTTTTATTAAAACTTATATCGGAAAACACTTTATTCTAGTAAATGCACTTTATATCTATCTTATTTAAAAGGTTTTGGTGTAAACGTCGAACAGATGCAGAATTGCTAAATTGATCAATGAAGACAGTGAAAACAAGGGAAACGATGACACGCTTTTTTCGAAGACATTCAATAGATACTTAGCAGGTAACGGTAAAATTTACAGAATATTTTGTCTAATGAAAATTATTTTCTACATATTCAACGTGATTGCTTCAAATTTTCAATCAAACATAATATATATATATATATATATATTCACTCAGGAATGTGCGAACACCGATCGAATAGACTTCCGAACTAAAGTTACCCCCAGATGCTGTCATACCCCACTTACTGCTATTATGACTTGGCCGGAATCGGCCTGGCAGGCGGTCACCCGTTGGGGACCTCTGACCACCACACGAACTTTGTTTAGTTCGGAAGTCTATTCGATCGGTGTTCGCACATTCCTGAGTGAATATATACCCGATCAGCAGTGACAGCAAATGGCAGGTGGCGAGGCGCTAATGAACTGCGGTTCGATGAAGTGCTTATGACCCATCTGATAGACACCAGTGGTGGACCAACTGCGCCGTCTGTGAGTGCGTTTGTTTGTGTTGTCCGACCAGCTGGTGTTCAGGGTTATGCTTGACTGATGAAGGCTAATAAGCCCGAAACAGTTCTGTATCAAGTTACCCCCAGATGCTGTCATACCCCACTTACTGCTATATATATATATGTATTGATCGAAATTATAGCTCATGTTCACGTCTCAATAACAACGGGATTATGAAGAATATTTAAATTTTTTTTACAAACACTTAGTCCTATAGTTCTTTCAAGTACCTCATATGCCTATTACTGTTCATTAGTATTTCTTAGTTTTCCTGAATGCATTTACACTGGTATTTGAGTAATGCTAAATTTTCTACAAAGTTATGAAAGTTACAAGGTTTTTGGCGACCACGACAGTAGATTCACTATCGCATGCAATAGTTGCAGGAATTCTGAAATAAGTTTTCGATTGAAACATATTAATTGCAGATGGTTGTAATAGAAATGACCATACAACCTAGGCTCAACATATTTTCGACAGTTTAGGGGGCCTGCTTTCTAAGGAACTTCTTTTTAAGCGCCAAGACAAAGCGAGCAAAAGAAAAATTGACTTTTTAATTAGTATGACTTTGTCATTAATTTCGACTGCCTTTATAGATTCACATATATGATTTGTAAACATGCAAGAAAAATTATTTCTTGCACTCTTTTGGTAGCAAATTACGACTTCTTCAAATTTTATACTTATAAGAAGGGTATCATTCGGTTTTAAAAATTTGCTAAATTGCTGAATAATTTTGAAACCTACTGACTGCTACACTGGAATTAAAAGTTTAAAAACAATGCACTTTGTACATCTTGTTAAAGGAAAATTACGTTTTGCCTACTGCTTGACGAAGATTTCACAAAGTTCCCAGAAAATGTTACAATAGATATGGAGCATGCTTTATAAA
>JAYGXS010000548.1:0-24240 GCA_036362985.1 Ligula intestinalis
CTACTACTACTACTACTACTACTACTACTACTACTACTACTACTACTGAAAGCATGCTTATTGGTCCTAGGGCGGAGCTGTAACTAGGTATTATAATGCAAGAGAGTAGTAGGCTTATTCAGCAAGAACGGCCTTCACTTAGCTGGGAGAGGAGGCGCTTACCTGGGGTTGCCGACGAACTTGAAGGCGGAACCGTGCTTTAATACTTCTGGGTAGCTTATTCCAGATTGATATGGCGTTTACTGAAAAGAATTGCCGGCACTCAACTGTGCGTGCCATAGGAAGAAATAAAAACACACATCGATGACTGGCACGCCGAGATTTCTAGAGCTGCCTTATTGTACTGAGAGAATTAAAGGTTTAGCTACTTTTAAATCATCAGCGTACATGAACGGTCTACCAAACTGAAAACAATCTGAAAAGTCATTGACAAACAGGCAAGATAGGAGCGGACCCAGTTAACTACCATATATAACTCCACTCCTCACATACGTGGGGTTGGAGATAACATTGGAAATTTTTACTCGTTGTGTGCAAGCATCCAAATATGAAGAGATAAAGTTCAGAGGCTTGCTACCTATGCCGAAGGAGGCCAGTTTCAGAAGGAGGTTATGATCGACCCGACCAAAGACCTTGGTAAAATCAAAATAGACGGTATAAAGGGCAAAACCGCTGTCTCTGGATTGTAGCACATAATCAAATAAAGAGAGCTGGCAGGTGTCACAAGATCGTTTCTCGAGAAATCCATGTTGAGCTGCATTAAACAGGTTCTTCTCTGTCAAGTGACGCTTCACCTTTTCTTTGATCAAGGCTTCCAAGATCTCCGAGGCTGTGGGAAGTGTATTAACAGGCCTAAAGTTGTCAAATGACGTCGATAAGCCATGGTTGGGAATAGGCATTATGTGCGATTCCTTCCACAATGAAGGAAAGGTTCCGCTCTCAAGATCAACATTAAATATCTTACACAGAATACACGAAAAATATCATTCGATTCAGCTTTTAGAAGGCTAACTGGAATGCCATCTGGTCCTGGACGATAAGATTGAGGATGACGACGAATGGCTACAGTCACGTCCCAGAGGGTAAAACTTATGGTTTCGAGGACGGCACGCATCCAAGCCCGGATGGGCGGAGGTGCAGCAAACGAGCTTTCACTAAACGTTTTGGATAGGAACGCATTGAAACTATCGGCGGTCAAATTAGCGTCAACTATGGGGTTTCCTTAGGCATCTTGAAGGATGGGGTGCTGCGTTTTCCTTTGCGATTTGACTGCGCGCGAAACGAGTTTCAGAACATTTAGGGAAGGGTTTTTAGCGAAGGACCGGAGGGTGGAAACCATTGCACGTCAAAAAGGTTAAAATCGCCTGCAATCAAGCAATACTTAATATCCAAGTCGGCTGCAGTATGAAATGCCTGCGAGAGACAAATATCGTAGTCCACATTAGCATTAGGTGGATGATAAACACAGCCAACGAGTAGGAAGTATTTGTTCTTTTGAACAGCTCGTAGCCAGCAGCTCTCCTCCACCGCCGTGAATTGTAGATAGTCCAACAGGAGAGCTGTAAGTGGCTGCTTAATATAGATGCAGCTTCCTCCACCACGGCCATTGTTTTGATCATTGCAAATGCATGCATAGCCTAGAACAGAGAGTTCAGAGTCAGCTACGCAGACCGATGCCCATGCCTCGGTTACCATAACAATGTCTGGGCGGTTGAAGAAAACCAGAATCTGGAGCAGGGGAATTTTATTAAGCAGTGATCTGGCATTTTAAACGACCAATTTAAGAGGGCAGCTCTTAGGTTTCGGTGGCGGGACAGTTAGGCTGTCACTGCTACCGGCTTCCACCAGAGAGATGTCCTTTTGACTTGAAGTATTTGTTTCTCTGTTATTTTGAGATTTTTCTCGCCATTGGTTCTCCGATTCTCGAGCTCTATTATAAGCTGTCTCATCTTCATCCGCTCTTTCAACTCATAGTCATGCTGAAAAAAACTTACGAATGCAGACTCCGTAAGGATGGTTTGCGCTCTAGCAAAAGTTGCAACTGTGCTTCAGTTTTTAAAATAACTTTAAGAGGTCGTGGCCGAGAATTTGATTCTGTAGCTGTTTGAGCCTTCCCTATTCGAAATGCCTTAAGAATGCAGAATGACTCGCCTGGTTTAAGCAACGGTTTGGCGTAGTCTTTCATAAGAACCACGTCATGTTTAACTAGTTCTTGTGGGGTTGTCGACTCTGCCTATGGGGCCCCCTTTACAACTATTTTCTGCTTGCGACTCAATGGGGGCATTCATTGCGAGCTCACGTGTTTTGACCGAGCAAGCACTTGTATCCGGTACACTCGGTTCGATAGGTTCTGATGTACTGGCTATTGAGTTAGCTGAGTGCAAACCCGTGACCCGTTTGGCCTTCCTAGCCCCATGTTTCCTTTGCTTTATGAACTTTTCGACCTCTTTGTCATCGCTTTCTTGTGCACCCTCGAGCAACGATGTGGTGCTAGGATGCAAATCCCGATAATTGCTAATGTTGTTTAAGCCGAGTGACGATGGTTTAGACCGCGGGCTTTACACATGATCTGATATGCAAGTTTTAGGTATGTCCGTATCCGTTGAGTCCGAGGTCAACAATCTCTTTGTGGATTCTCTTCGTGCATTCTCTGTCGCGTTTGAGGAAGTCCGAAACGCAACCCAACTGGATTTTCTGTAGAAACGAGTCATAAAGTACCATTGTACTCAGTGGCCTGCGAAATATTCTGAAGAATCGCAGCAGTCCTACCAACGACGATATTCTCTGTCAACCGTCAATGACTGCATTCTGTTCTACGAAAGTTTTGTGGACCCACAGCAATTACAAGCAAGGATCTAGAGACAGTTTCACACTGGATATCCGGACATAAACCGCATGAAGGCTCTCGCTCGCAGTTATATGTATTGGCCTCACATGGACCCATGACTGGAACAGCTGGCCCGCTCATGCCTCAAATGCGCTTTCACATCAAAGACGCCAACGAAAACAACACTCAAGGCATGGCCTGTTACACAAGCTCAAATGTCCATGGTCCACATCGATTATGCTGGACCGCTCTATGGCCAGAACTTCCTTGTCGCTGTTGCCGCACGCAGCAAATGGCCAGAAGTCATTCTCATGGAACGCACGACAGCCGAAGCCACGATAAATACTCATGGGCGACTGTTCAGCAGGTTTCTTTGTCTCGAAACTTTGGTAAGTTGTAATGGGGGGCAGTTAACATCAGCCACCTTCGCCCAATTCTGAAAACAGTCGGGCAGTAACCACGTGCATTCACCCGCAGTCTAACGGACAGGTTGAGTGATTCGTCGACACCTTCAAGCGGGCTCTCGAGAAGTCAAAAGGGGAGGAGACGACGGCAGAAGTTCTGTAAATGTTCCTGCAGAAATATCGAGTCACTCCAAACCAAAACACTGCAGACGGTGTCTCTCCTGCAGAAAAAATTAATAAATTGTATATTGGAGGCCCAAAGGGCCCTTTCACGCAGAGAAAGCTTTGCACACCAATCGACGTTATTCGCCTGCTATCATCTGTCGGTGTTGGGGATGAAAGTCCATTCGACGACAATCCAACCAAGGCCATGGAATTAAGCAGCGATAGCTTCATCCGGATCAGATAGTGCTGGAGAAGGACTACAGGAAAAATCGGGAAAAGTGAACGCTTGGACGTATAAACCGAAAGTGAGGTGACGTCGTCTACGACATTCGGGTCGGCTCACACATTCAGGTGCGCCACGCCAAGCAGTTAAACCCCACCGAATGTACTGACATGACAAAATCAAGCCCAAATTAATCCTTACTTGACACTTCCAATTTGCGAAAACCAAGGCAAGAACTTCGCTGTTACAGTGCCAAATCAATATCCTCAATATCTTAGAAGAAGAACGCAAACGGTTCTGTTGCAAGTGAACCCGCGCCTCAAATCCTACAATCCACCTAAAACGGGGTTGTTAGGATTCTTCCTAACGAGCTGCCCTGGCGAGCTCTCAAATCAGGTTATCGGTCCGCCCACACACAAAGGCCACGTGCGTCCGGATGCGCCTTGAAGGGGCCGAGGTGTTACGAGGTGGCCAGAAAAGAGACGGCCAATCGAGTCGCTATTCGCATGAGGACACAATCTAATTGGTCCTATTCTATTACCTTGCTTGCTTAAAGTTACGTTCAAGGGGCACAATAAACAATTTTCTTATCCCTGCGACCTTATTTGCTGATCTCCTTGTTGGATTGACATAAAGAGTATGGGACAGCACAAATCTAGCTTTTGGTAGCCATTAGAACAAACGTACTGTGCGGACTTCCTTCAGCTGGGAGCCTGGGCTTTTTTGCCTAGAACGCAGAGGCTCAACAGGAAAGGGCTAGTGAACATGCTCTGCCTATATGGAACGACCACAGCGAAGACTTGCTTCTGGCACATTGTGTTAAACGACGCAGCACAGCTCACACTTCTACACGTCCAATGCATAGTCAACGTTAGGTTCGACATACTTTGGAATTGAGGCCAGCACACATATACTTGCGGACGTAAATAACAAACCTCTCCACATTAGGGCGCCCACCAGGAAATTTGCGTGTATTCCTCGCCTTGAAACAGTAACCAGTTTCCTAAATACGCTCAGCACGGAAAATATAATACTCACCGGTCTAAAACGCTCAATCACCTACTCTTGTGCATCGTAGGATGCAAATTTATGCTGGAATAAAAAACTTTGTAGTCTTTGACATAGGACCATTAGCCAACATTCTCACCTGCTGACGCAAAATTCCGAAACCACCCAAATATTCAAGGATACGCACGTCAAAAATGTAGCCAATCAACAAACAGAACGGTCGCCCAAAAGGAAACATCACAACTCGCTATTAATTGCAAGAATTCTGTTGGGTAGTTCATCGCGGGAATCATTTAGTCAGGTGGATAAGCAGAGAAGACAATATGGTTGCATGCCACCATATATTCTAGAACATAAACAAATTTTCAGATAGCGAACGGTCGGCAAATGGCATTCTGACAACAGTCGTGAACACTTACCGGATGAAGCAAATGAAACGCAGTGGCATCTAGGACGGGAGGGGACGACATATACACTGAATTCAAGTGGTTGTCTTGTGACCTTGAAATCACAATTCAAACTCCACTACATTTAGAACTGAAGCTCTTTTCCTTAAATACTCCTCTAAACCAAAAAACAATCTGCTTAATGTTTCTTGCAAGGAAAGGCATTTGCCTGTAACTCATCATTGTACGCTAACGGCAACCGCGAAAGACACACGAATTTTAAGAAACGCTACGAATTTTTTCTTATTTGCTTAATGTCAAATTATTTGACTGGCGAATGTGAACACACCATCTTTTCCTTTGCTGATGATATGCTCCCATTATCCCGCCAAGATTGTATGATGCACTGTTATAGCCGCAGACGTTGAGCATACCACACAGGGCTATATACAGTAGAATTGGGATATGCTCCGACTGATAACAGAATATATGAACGAATCGCCTGGAGTCGTTGGAGCTACCTTCAAGTCAGCGTAACAGAGAGTAAGGATTGTTGTAATTGTCGAACCTATAAAGCAAAGCCATGGCTTGGTGGTAACGGTAAGAGGCAGCGATGGAAATGCTGGAGATATTTGGGGAACCGAAACCTGGCGGCCCTTCAGAACAGAATGAATTCCTTGTTTGAATATGTGACTGAAGACATTTTGAGTTTTTATGAAGGTGGTGTAAGCGATACTTAGGGAAGATGCATGATTAATGGTCACCTCCCTGAGATACTCTCTAGCTCCGCCTCCTCTAGTAGACCGTAGAGAGTAGCAGTTGCACTTCCTGCGAGGACCCCACAGTTCTACCCCCTCCAATAGTGATATTTTCAAAATTTTCCTCCTCGAGGTTCATTTCTGAAGATTGCCACCAGTTGTTTGTAACCGCTTATTATAAACGTTTGCATCTATCCAAATAAACGCTTATGTCTAAAAGTTTCCAATTGATGTATACCTCATTGCATATCAGCAGTGAGCAGAGGGGCTTCTACTTAATTTTAAAGTGTTAATACTATCAGAAGACAATGGATTTAAACGTAACTTTGAGTACCAGCCCTGAACGAAAGGAAAATACACTACTCAAGGACCCCATGTGCTCGGATATTACATAAAAATCTGAAACATCGACCCTATACTGAATTACTTCCGTCACTTTTGGCGGTGCACTAAATTAACTTCGAAACTAAGGTGTTTTTTGAACGTTCGGGGGAGAACGTTTTTATGGGAATTGAAGATAAAGTTGAAAGGATGAGCTGTTAATGTGAATAGACCGTTTCCTTCTACCACAAGCATTGATACTCTCCCCTATCCCGTTCAATTTTAGCTCTTCAAAATTTGTCTTCGGCAAACATCCATGGTTCTCCAAATGGTCGCGGACAGGACTGCAATTTCTACGGGTTGTTACGCAGGAATTACGGTTTCACCACTATTGCGGACAGGTCGATCATATATGTGACCTGACTGGTTTCAGGTTTTGTGCTATGTTTTTTAATCCGTATTTTTAGTTACGCATGCTTCTGTGGCAGTCCTCCGATCAGCCTTGCGCTGACACCTTTTTCTCCCCTTCCCGGCTGTAGGCCCACATGTAACTCTCCCTCCCGCATGAATAATCGTGCTTTCGGCGCGACGCCTGGCCTTCCTGCGTGCTCGCATATACCCAGGACGCCCTTGTTCGATCTGCTGCAAACGCTACCCCCAATCAGCGTGGCCCATTACCTGATTGGTTGCAGGAAGGGCCCCGGGTTGCCTCCAGCCCTGCGCAGAACACAACACAGCAACTGCCTGGTCTACTCCTTTATGTAGAGCCTTTTGTTGGCTTCTTTTCCTACAGTATACTGTCCTACCTAATTGGTTTTACTGACGGGCTTGGATAACTTTCTGTAGTCGACCATCACTCCTTTCGACACTGGTCTCCCTCCGAGCACGTTCTTCTTCAAGTCTATGATATAAACAGTTACTGATCATGGACAGTTTTCCAACAGAAGGTCAGCGCATTTAAGCGCCTATTTTTGATTCTGCTAGTGCTGCAACTTTCTAAATTGGCTGAAAAACTAATGGAGACGTACGACTTTGCCAAACCACCACTTGAGCATCATCCGCGACTGCAGTTGTTTCTGTGTCCACTCGCAGATCTGAAGGCTACGATTGAACAGCTTACCGCCGAGGAAACTTATCGTCAACAGCGAGCAACCTCTTTATCTGAGAGCCCGCCAAGGTCATCTACCCGGTATTTCCAGCCAACTTCATCTGGTCCCACCTCACCCAGCACCTGCTGTTATCACACCATTTTCGGTGTCAAAGCCCATCGCTGCATCTCTCCCTGCTCCCTCATTTCCACTCGGAACAAACGGATAAAACTGGTCCATACGAAGGTTAATCATACCAATCTTCCTGGCGTTTCTAAACCCAGTCGCACCTTTTACGTCTACGACAGCAAAAGTGGTTGACGTTTCTTGGCTGATGCTGGCGCTCAACTGAGTGTTATTCCTCCTTCAGCAGCCGACAGTCGATCTCCCAACCCTGGTTTCTTTTTCAGGCCATCAACCCCTCGCTGACTTTCCCAGGTATTCCTTCATCTGAAGTATCCCGCAAACTCACCATCTTGGACCGTGATCCTGGTAGTCTACTTCGCCAACTTCCTACGAGATATCCTGGTCGCAGTCGCCCCACCTTCAGTGTTTCTACACCGTGCGATGTTGTTCATCACATCCAGACCACTATCCTTAATGCATTTTCTCGCTATCGCCGTCTCGCGCCTGCACGAGTTATTGCTGCCAAGGCCAAGCATATGCTCCAGATGGGCATTGTTCGTCAATCTGAAAGCCCATGGGCCTGCCCTCTTCATATGCTCTTCAAGATTGACTCTGATGACTGGCGTCCCTTGGGTGACTACAGGGGTTTACACAAGATCCCAATCCTGGACCGCTATCCGGTTCCACATCTTCAGGACTTTGCCAGTGATCTATTAGGCAAGTCCATGTTTTTTAACTAAGACCTAGTTCGGGCCTTCCATCGGATTAATGTTGCCCCAGAGGACGTTAGAAGGACGGCCATCACCACCCATTTAGACACGTTGAGCTCTTGCGCATGGCGGTTGGACTCCACAACGCCTGTCAAACATTCTAGAACTTTGCTGACTGGGTGCTTCGCGGCCTCCTATTTGTTTACGCCTACGTCAACGTCTTAGTTGCCATTTCCACCACCGAAGCCCGCATGGAGCATCTCACAACGGTGTTTGACCGCCTTCAACAATTTGGCATTGTCCTTAACCCATACAAGTACGTTTTTGGCGTTCCCACTCTTGAGTTTCTTGGACACCTGATTGACACCAAGGACATCCACCCTCTCCCTTCCAAAATTGCGGCCATTAGCGATTTACCGTCTCCTCCTTCCCAGCGTCAACATCACCGATTTTTGGGCATGGTGAATTTTTGCCGCCGCTTCCTGCCCAACAGTGCCAACACCATTCTTTCACTCCTGAACTTATTCTCAGGTCCCAAACGTTGGTTCGAGTTATCGCAGACACCCTCGCTGTATTCGACAAGATCACGGCTGCCCTAGCTGATGCCATCCTACTTGCGCACCCAGTCCCTGATGCTCCCATCTTACTCATGGTTGATGCTTCCAATGATGCAGTCGGCGTGGTTCTCCAACAGCATCTTGCAGGTCAGACACGACCTTTAACTTTCTTCTCTAGAAAGTTAAAACCTGCTGAACCGCACTACAGCACATTTAAACAAATGCTCCTGGCTGTCTACCTCGCCATAAAACACTTCCGGCACTCGCTTTAGGGCAGGGAATTCACTGTTTTCTCTGACCACAAGCCACTCTCCCAATCAGAGAAAATTTTATTACCGGGAGATTCGCCAGTTGGACCATTTTTTCAGTTCACCTGAGATGTTCGCCATATTGATGGGTCACGCAATGATGTTGCTGACACATTGTCCAGGCCCTCTATTGCCGCTGACTACTGGCAACGGCACAATTCTCTGTGACGTTTCCAACGCCTCTCATCGCCCCTTTGTGCCGTTGTCCTTCCGAAGCAGTCTTCTGCTCCCTGCACAATCTACCTCACTGTGGGAGTCGAGCCACCGACAAGCTGGTTTCCCACCGCTTTGTCTGGCCTGGGATGTACAAGAACCTGAAAACTTGGAATCAGGCTTGTATCGCTTGTCAACGGAGATAAGTCCACCAGCACAACAAGGCACCCATCGGCGCCTTCCCCAGCCCTGATGCCAGGTCCAGTCCAGTTCATGTGGATATCGTAGGCCCCTTCCCTCTGTCCAATGCCTGTTCATATCTTCTCACTTGTATGGATCGATACACTTGGTGGCCGTAAGGGATCCGATTCCCGATGTTTCTGCTCCAACTGCTTTCACGGCCTTTCTTGGTCGTTGGGTTGCCATTTTTGGCGCTCCTTCCACAACCAAGACTGACCATGGTGCTCAATTCGAGAATAATCTTTGACAGTTTTATTCTCCTTTTTAGACTGTACTCGCACCCGCACTACAGCCTATCACCCGGCTGCCAACGGGATAGTCGAGCGGTTCTACCGCCAGTTGAAGGGCTCCCTACGCACCGCGGTCTACCTAGAGAACTGGATGGACCGCCTTCCACTAGTACCTTGGGCATCCGTTCCTCCTTCAAGCCGGACCTTGACTTTTCCGTCGCTTAACTGGTTTTTTGCGCCACTTTCCGACTTCCCGGTGAGCTGATCTCACCAACCCTTGCAAATGGAGTCGAGGATCCTACCAACCTCCTGCACCGTCTCCGGCAGTTTACACGGACGCTTTCCCCGGTTCTGCCCATGCCCATCATCTCCAAGTCTTACCTCAAAAGAGACTTGGCGACCTGCTCCCATGTCTTTTTAAGATCTGACAGAGTTCGCCGGCCACTGAAACCCCCTATGATGGCCCGTTCCGGGTTGTTTCTAGAGGTGAGAAGATCTTCCGCATCCTTTGCAGAACACAAGAGGAGCTCGTGAACATGGACCACTTCCAAGCTGCCGTCTGTTACAGTAGGCACAGGGGGAGTACCGTAAGATACTAGGACTAAATCCCGAATTAGAGTAGCTAGACAGGCAAACAAATACATAAGGACTTGCTAATACAAGTGAAAATGCGAGTCTGCGACGGATTTCTAAACGTCAGGCTAAAAACATACTGTCCCAGCGATCGAGTCATCTACTACTCAGCATATGGACTTACTAAGGAAAAGACGTTGTAGTAAATAAAAGGGACTAGCTGGAAACGCTACACAACCTCATGAATTCAACGGTAGCAGGAATAACCTTTACGCTCGAAAAAGGTGTTAACAGTTAACATCCATTTCTTGACGCCTTCGTACAGCGGAATACTGACCGAACGTTTCAAAAATCGATTAACCCTAAATAGGCCTATGCAGATTTTATCCTTCATCAAAAGACCAACCACTCTGTTAACACCATAATCAATTGAGCAAAAACACACAGTTTTAGCACCGAGCTTTACCAGAAGGAACTCAAGGAGATGGTCAAACTATGCTCAAAAATGGTTACCCTAGGGAGTTCGGACATCGATGCACGAAACCACAGAAGTTAAAACAAAAGGAACAGTAACTAGATTGCTCCAATCATGCGCCCAATCCAAGAAGTTGGCGAACACTTCCATACATTAAAAAACGTATCTGAACTCGTTGAAAGAAACTTGAAGAAGTAACAGATCCTAGTGACGCACAAGCCAATGACCACATTATGAAATCAGCTTGTACACCTTGAGAATAGGGTTGGCTATTTGAACAGAAAAGAGGTCGACTGCGATGCAGTTTATTTTGGACAAACAGACATGTCAGCCTCTACATGCTTACATGAACATCAATTGGCGGTAAAGAGTCGAGACCATGTGTCCCAAGTTGCCATGCATACACTCGAAACTGGACGCAAATTTGCATGGTACCAAACCCCTATTGTAGGCTCCTGCCCATATAGGAAAGGCCGCGAATTTTTAGAGGCCATTAACTCTAACGACTCATGCATCAATAGGCATGTTGAATTAGATTCAATGTACATAAACCTCGAAGAAGTCTGGAAAAGGCGTCAACCAACAAGCCCTGCTATTAACCAACGATGAAAAAGCATTAGCGATTTTTTCGGTATATTTAAAATACGCACTGTTCTGTATACATTTTCCACACGCCCGAAAACGACCTGGTGTGCCAGAGGCAAAAATTTACAGTTAAGTTTTCTTACGCTTCCCAAAGAACTTCACCCGAATTATATTTCTTGGGAGGCCAATGTTCAAATTCATACGAATAAACAAAATCAGCATAATAATGGATAACTATATTGAATGGAAGACGAACTGTGAGAAAAGGCAATTTATTTGGAGTGAGCGATTGCCCCGTCATGCCTGATAGAATAACAATGCAAGATGGTGAAAAACGCCAGGAAAGAGCCGTGAGATGTGGTGAGTGAAAAGATAGCGATGGGTATTGTTATCAGCGTCAAGGTATGGATTACCGGCAGTTGTGAGAGGAGTACTGAGCCTCTTTACCGGAACGTGGTAATACCGTTCTGGGCCTGGATTCGAGTCAAAGTAACTTGCTTCATTCAAGGAGTTCAGTCTTACCATGGTTGCTTACGCATATTTTCCCTTTCAATGTTATGTTCACAATATTCTGTGCACTGTTAAAAAAATGTGATCGACTGTTACTTCTTTAAACGCCTTGAACTATACTTAGTTAAATGCTAGTCATTCTTTCAGTCCCATATACTAGTGACTAGGTGATAAGTTGCTATCTAGTCTTGCAATGTTTAATTCCGATCCTCTAAGCATTCGCTTTGAATCTGGAAATAAAGAGAGGCTCTTAGTGATTTATGATGACTGATAGAATATTCTTGATACCAAAATAGTTAACCCGAATATTAATCGTCAGACTGTATGACATTTATATGTTTGGACTATTACGCTAACTTCGAAATATTACCTTTGTTTGCTAGAAACAAGCACTCAATTCGTACATTACTGACAAAACCCAAAGTAAAAAACCCGATATAATCATTTGAGTTCACCGTATTTTTTTCCTAGGTTCCAAGAACCTTGAGAGCACGTGAAAGGTACAGTAACAATTAACCTATTAATTTTTTTAAGTCCACGACATCCAGTAAAGCCCAACACAGCTTGTTCTAAGCCATTGCTTTACATTATCCTATGACGCCGTTAACGTTAATTGGTTAAAAGTTAGCGGCTGCGATCTTCAGACCCGGTTCCTTAGGAGAATAATGAGACTTGGGAGGCCAGAATGGTAGGACCAGCTAATTCTCTACAGAATGAGTGGGAGAATAGGGAGGGGGAATTCGACTCTCGGACTAGTGCTGTCAGGGGGCTGGGTCCGGAGCGTAAGAGCATAGACAGTCATCCCAGTCAGTCCCTGTCTGAGTCAGCCTTGAAGGCTAATGGCCGGACAGATTGAGGTCAGCCTACAACTGCGGATGTTTTATTGGCCGCTGCGTTCCCGCGGACTTTGCATCACCTGTGAATTGCTATCCAGAAGCCGAAAGCAGGGAGCGTTCGCGTGGAGCTAGTCGGCACAATCCTGTGCGTGCTACCTAAACCATCCACCAACAATGAGGGTTGCAACCTAAACGGCCCCCACTACAATCGCACATTCACTTCACGCAGCGGCCTGTACGATCATTTGCGAATTCATCGCACAGAGACTGGGAGCCAGTGCGAAATACATTCGAGGCACTCGCTGCATTGTGCATGCACGTTCACCCATCGCGCGGGTCTATTAGACCAAATGCGCATTCAGGAAAACCTGCAGTGAAATGCCGCTGGCTACATCACATCATTATGCCGATCCTCATTAGGAGCCAACATAAATCAACATCAGAAACAATTTGCTGTCATTACACCTGAGGGAGTTCGCGCGTCCAGTGCTGACTTATGTTGCTTACGTTCACCAAGCTTTGCACGCTGCGCGCTCTTGTCCTTTCGCACGCTCGCTGCCGACTCGTTACGCTCGAAGCTAATCAATACTCTCGCTTCATTTGATTAGCTGCAGACAACAGAGCATTCATCCCGCAATCAAGGCCTCACAACAAACAACTTCGCGGACGTATCTGGCGTGCAGACATAGCTAGCAACCGGCGCGTGACGCAGCCTTTGTACAGTTCATTTTCCGGCAGTAAAACTGTTCCCTTTTATTCCGTCTTTCCGGACTTGTGATTTGAGGAACTTTTTGTTGGCGACACAAACCACTTTTAATGCACATACTGAAAGCCACATATGCATTTCAACGCTCAGCCACATATGCTCCAACTGACTTAGCCGATGCATGGTTGAGCCGATCACGGCCTCGTCATCTCGCACATAAGGATTCGCCTTCAAGGTAATTGGCCGCCCAGGTAAGTCGGATAATGCTTCGCTCAATCTGGCCTGCTAATCATTTATAGGATTTTATTTGTATTACGATGTCTCATAAGCTAGTGCTATTAAATAGTATGAGAATATTATTGATATCAGCAGTACATTAGTCTCCGCTCTTTAGAAATATGAGTCTTAGTATTTGTTCTTGCTGTCATTTGTAGTACTATTGGTCTTATTGGCGTTTGTATTGCTAGTACTAGTACTGCTAACCGCAGTCATAATTGCAACAGTCGCACTTCCAGCTTTGCTTTTGGCACTAAAGCAGCTCCTCCACGAAAGGTGTTTTCTCGTTTTTGTTCTTTCCCTGCACAGCCTGCTTTACAATGCTCACCTCCAACTGACGCATTTACTAGACGTACCGTCGGTCCAGTGAGTGATGTGGTTGAGGTGGCTGATCAGTGGACTAGGAGTCAGAAGGCGACAGCTCCTTCTAATCCCCTGGTTGTGTAAATCTTGGTGCGTGTCAAGGGGACCAGGTCGTGCTGAGGAGCGCTCAGATGAGTTTGTCGGCTTGTCCGCCACTGCGCCCAATCCATATGAAGCGGCCGGTCAGCTAGGTGGTGACTTAGTGCGGACTGCGGGGGAGACAATGAGGTCGACACTCAGCGCATTTCTTTCTTCCTTATAAAAAATCTGACGCGCTTGAAGCTATTGCAGTGCGCTAAAAGCCGCGGCTTTAAGGATTTCCATCTGAAGGGATAACTGATACCACGCGGTCAGTCCAGTGTGTCTCTAGTTGTGTGGAGTGGCTGGCTGCCTGGCAGACTGAGAGTTAGGCTGCAATATTTCTTTCTTAATAAGGTCTTTATGGCAGTCCCACGTAAGCGGGAGCCTGGCAAGGCGTTGCTGTGGCGTGTATTAGAGGTGCTGAGAGCTAATTGCTGCATTGACAACAAAAGGATCCCCAAATCACAAGTCAGGGAAGCCGGTTTGGTAAACACAGCTTTACCGCCGGAAAATGGACGATAAAAAGGCTGCATTATGAGCTAGCTGCGTCCGCATGCCAGGTGTGTCCGTAAAGTTGTGCCCGCTGCTGCGAAGCCCTGAATGCGTCCTGAGCCAATTAGGTGGCACGGCGCGCATCGATGGGTTCGAAGTAACAGGCGCCTCAGGAGGCGAGTCACCCGGGGCTAGTTTAGGATAGACAGGTCGCGGATCTCTCACAGCGATTGATAAATAAGATGCGGTGGAGTTTGTCACATAGGAGTGCACAATGACTTGGCTAGCGAAGAGAGGATGAATCAATCCAACAGTACGGAAAGCAGACTCGCACAGAGGGGCGGCAGCGCCAGCCACCTACACCTTCCCAATCTCCGGTCTTCTCGACTTCTGTCTTGACACTGGGTACAGGTGAGGGAGTGGGATAGATTCAGCGTATGTGTACTTTCACTATAATCCAGTGCAAGTCACCGCGATTGCCTTCAGTTTGCTGAAGTTCGTGATGGAAATCGTCGATCGAACTGTCGTGTGCTTCCTGAAACGCATTCGTCAACTACATATTGGCATTGACGGGCATGAGAAAATGGACAATAATGATACCACAATTACAAATCTAATTTCCTTGCGCAGGAATAAGGTGAAAGTAGAAACTATGAATTAGAAAGCGTCGGGGTGTGTTGGCAACGTTGGTACAAACATGGTAACGACGGGCAATTGAATCTGAGCATGACTCGGCAAAAGGGGCTGTTTCGAGCAAGTGATTTAAGTGTTGGTTTTCAGTACCCTTCAGGTGCAAACGCGACGGAGTCCGCCGAGGAAGTGAAGATTTTGCCCTTGCAACCCCCAGAGGGAAGTATTACGTTATCACCCCTTTTTGTTCCCTCCATTGTCCCCAACAGTTGTGTTATTTTTCACGCCTTCTTCCTCTCATTGCTTGTTCCTATAGCAATAAAGCTTCATCGTTCTGTTATATTCTTGGAGTGCTGTGAACGTCTAGTAAAGGGTGGAAGGAGATGCCCGATCCAGTCGACAAGACCACACAATGTGACCCTCTAGTTGATGATTAAATGCCCAGCTCGGGACTGCAAGAATTCATTTGTACAGAGATTCTCAAGGAGAGAACCGGCCAGCCTACTACAACATCAAGAAATATACCAGCGCTAGAACAAATGCATTCAACTGCTTTGGTGTAGTGACGAGAATGACCTATTTTCACACACACACACACCTTTTGGTTTATCAGATTATGGAAAATTAAATTAAAAAGCTGCGCGTTGCATGCGGTTGTGGTTGCAGGGTACTGACAAACTCATTTGTCGTGAAGACGCAACACGGACCAATTTTCCGGACTTTATGTACAATTTACACGTTGAAATTTTTGATAGCACACATCCCGTCCAAGGAAATGGATCAAAGTGGGATGAGCAGGTTTATGGTAAATGTATATATTGGAGTAACCACCTAGGTTCAATAGAGTTTGGACAAACGCTTGGAATCAGGGAAAAGGCTCGTGAGCAGTAGAATGACAGTGGTGCAGGCTAGTAGCTAGTGGTACGGCAACGGTTGCTCAATAATTGGTCAAGTAATGTCTCCGATGGTTGTAACCATGGGTTGGAAGGGAAGAAGGCTAGTCGAAGCAACTAGATGATGTATGCAGTCGAGATATGAGATTGCATCTTTTCAGGGAACCGACCTGTTCCAATTTCATGAAACAAATGAACCAGATGCTGACCAGTATAATGAATACGCGTTTTCAATGTCTTGAGGAAATAAATGATAACCTCATACCTAAACTATGGCCAGATTTAACAGTAATTTTTCTGTTCATTTGACCGAACTTGTTAAATTTAATCAAAGAAGAGAGTGTTGTACCCAGCCTGTTGTGTGATGAAAACCAACAAATTCAGTCTTATTGGACCGCGTTCAATTCTGCCAATTGGTAAAATTTGCACATTCGGTTTACAATTACACTGAAAAGTATATTTATTGCCCCCACCAAGGTTGCATAGAATAATTGGAGGAAAGCCAAAAACCAACACAAGGAATTCAGACGATGAAATCGAGATTTGGTGTACTTAAATAAAAAAATGGCCCAATTACATTGTGTTGCCTTTGTTCTTCGCGCAGTATGCTATCCATTGCTTCATTTAGCCCGACCCATAAAACCACCATTAGCACAATTTCCGTATTACAGGTAATTGATTCTTCTTCTCTGAGCGGGATAAAACATCCAGTTGTCATAACGTATTTTGAGTCTACAAAGATGAACTGAAGATCCAAATACCGGACTTTCGTGGAGCTTCGCATGGTTTAATGCAATGGAAATCTAGAATGCACAAAAATATGCAAATACCGAGTGAAATTAATAACAATTCTCAAATGAACACTAAACGACTGTTATAGATACCTCCAGGCATACAAAATACACTTCCTGATTAGTAGGGAGTTTGGACATAATTGAATAATCCATTAGAGCCACTTGGAAAGAAATTCGGCGGCTTCGGTTGAATATGAAAGCACGCCAGCGAGGGGAAGGATTTAGTACAACCAACATATCTACGAAGTGTCCACCGGGAGCCACAAATGCAATTACGGTGGAGATTTCGTAGCTCAGTTGGCTGTGTTTTGCACATGTGGGTCAAACGAACATTGGAGAATGTTTTCGGAACGCCCCATGGATGTGTGGGATACGATGTGGTCCGACCGGATAATAGGCGATCTAACGTATCCCAACATGTATAAGCTAATCGAATAGGATAAGGCGTGGAAGGCCAGATTGTTATGAATGAGTTACTAAGGTAAGAATGAGTAGAATATGAGTAACATGCAAGTGACTCCCAGACAAGTGCAGTCGAGGCATAAGCGGGTCGGAGTCCAGAGTGGCATTCCGGCAAGTCGATCACCGACTCTGGAGGTCTGCAAACGAACAGTAGGTCCTCGGGCCTGGAAGTGTCTGAACGTAAACAACTTCCCTGCAGGAGAAAGTGCACTGGTCTCACCTTGAGATGTGATTGGCTAGTGAGACCAGACAAGTCACGACCTTGAGTGGGGCTTTGACTATGGCGTCTTGCGAAGGCGTGGTGGTCACGCCAGACATAGCCTAGTCAGCACGGCGTCGGAGGAAAGCATGACTAAGAATAAAGGGGGTCGCTAAAAATGTACCACTTTTTCCTGGATCTGGAATCAGTCATTTCGTGCGTCTCACTTAGGACAAAAAGGTCAACACCGGTCTCACACGACCTTAAATTCCTTCTATTGTAGTCGACAATTAACCTGTGTATCCATAATAAAGGCCTCCACAGTCATCAGCCGAAGCAGAGCCCTCCATACCTTGGGTGTCGCGATTAAATCAAGATTATCCATCATAGCCACCCATCCCATTTTCCTTGCTGGTAACACTTATCGGATAGAGTCGGCTAAGCAGTCATCCATCCATCTGACAACCGGGGCCCTTTTATCCCGAACAGTTACGGGACGGCAAACGGAAAGATGAACTCACTTAGTCAATGCTGTTCGGCAGTAACGCCAACTTACTGGACTATGAAATACTGAGTCATCCTAAAGCATTTAGGCAAATTTACATGGCATTGAGAGAAATTATATCATGAGCAATATGAAAGACATTATTTGGAGTCGGCTTGAGTGGTTCTGAAAACATATAAACGATGCTGCAGACAAGAAACTATGACACCAATTCAGATAAATATATGTATACCTATCGCGATTGTCAGTAAGCAGCCAAAGCGCCTTGAATGGCGATCAAAAGGCTTTAAAGGTGTTACTGATGGGGCGAGGAACCGACATGTCACACGTAATAGCCAGTTTGACATTGCTTTACTTTGTTAATATTCCCTGACATTTCTTTGAACCTTCCCAGGCTATTGCAAAGTTGGAGTTTGCCGAATATCCGGCGTCAGTGATCACTGGCTACTTTAAACCTTCAGAATCCCTCGGCTGCTTTGATGGGTCTTCCGTGTTGCAAGACATCAAGGCCGATGAAACAGAACTTTTCACAAAATAAATACAGAAAACACCAGAAATAAAAGGCAAGACTTAGGGTTCTAGCGAAAAGGACAGGCAACAGTGCGCGCAAGCCTCACTACATTTAGCTTTTTCTCCTAGAAGTTAGCTACATACTCAGTGTCTATCTCTCGAGAGTATTGAATTAATTTCCTGACAACACACATGCAAACAAGTTAAGCGAAGCAACGAACAATGGGTGAATTTTGAAATGAAAAGAACAGGGATTTCATTGGCTAAGGCACTTTAACAGCAATACAAGAGTCTGTTGGAAGACAGGGATCCATAGTACTACTCCTATTCACAGCTTTGAGGAGGAGCAGGAACACCAATTTTAGTAGAAAGAGCAGCCAGATACTATGCGTGCGGATGAATGCAGCGCGTGGGATTGTGGACGTCAACCTCAAGTTTGTCGCACATGGTGTTTGTGAAGGGCAAACAGTTGAGGTACTTGCACCAGGCGCAGCTTGTGAGTGGACACTTCAGAAAGACAACCAATAGAGTAATGAACAGTGCAGTCCAAAGGAGGGCGCAACAAACAACAACCTTCAATCGCCGATTCTTCATTCGGCATAGCAAGGCCTCCAATTGAGCAGCAGTGCGCTCTGACTGGTCGTCGTCGCCAAACGTTCCAGAAACTGACAGAACTTTTTGTCGTTTTTTTCCCCTTCCTCTTTTCTTCCCTTCTTCACTCTCATTTCCTTTTCTTTGGTTGTTATTTTCAACTTTTTGCTTCTTGCCTTTCTTCTTTTTCTTTCTTGTCATATATCGACTTGCGGCGAGGATCTCTGGGGGGAGTTTGACGCAGCCGAAACCAAGATAGGGCACAAACACGTAGGAGAG
This sequence comes from Ligula intestinalis, assembly GCA_036362985.1. Classification (NCBI taxonomy): domain Eukaryota; kingdom Metazoa; phylum Platyhelminthes; class Cestoda; order Diphyllobothriidea; family Diphyllobothriidae; genus Ligula; species Ligula intestinalis. Next base: position 19,265 of record JAYGXS010000548.1, read on the forward strand.
GAGGACCCCAGAGATAAAGCCTGAGACGTGGGCGTAGTTGTCTAGCCAAGGTAGGAAGCCCACAAAAAGAACGCCAAAGATTGGCAGAGATTGCTGCAGGATGGCTGTCCAGGGGTAAGTGAAAATTTCATGAGTTTGAAGATAGTCAACAAATACGACACCAAAAAGGGCAAAATGAGCACCCGTCGGTCCCGTGTTAACCTAAAACAATCAAAGTATGTAGGGCATGCAAAGCGTCCAACAAGTAGATTAAAGTAAAAAAAAACATTGAAAATAGTAGTGCCGACAGGACCTGACAAAAAATTTGAACGAGGAAAGTCAAGGACCAACCCACTCGCTCGAGATTTTACCGAAAGGAGGGAATAAACGCCTAATACTTTGGAATCGCATCTACGCGGCTCAATTGTCGTTTGAAAAAAATGTGGAAACTTTAAAATATCAAGGACACGAAAGCAGGGAGAGGGGCGTCGGCGAGTTAAACACAATTAAGTACAGGAAGATAAAAACGTACGTGGTAGGGAAGCATGATTCCCGAAGCCAGACTGGAGAAGCAACCCGACAGGATGTAAATGAGTGCGACTCGCAACCAACCGAGCAGCTTTTCCAGATTTCGCATGAGAAGCAGCTGAATTATTAGCGAAAGAGCTAAATGGATGATCCTGGAAGGGGTACAGAAACAGGAAAAAGGGAAAGTTGAGCGTTGCCTCCGATTTCTGTATGCTAGGCGGCAGCAAGGTTTCAATTGCCTAAAAAGCTCCACCTAAAGACAAATCGTCCATTTGCCTTTACGGAAAGTCAACAAGACACAACGGGGAATTATTAGTTACAAAGTTCCGTGCGGAGACGGGAGTTTTAAAAAGGTTGGCACGACAAATGTTACATGGTGTCAAAATCTAACTAAGATAAAAACAAGGGTGAGTAGGTGTTGCAAGTACTCGCCACTATGAAAATTCAGCGAAAGTAGGGCGCCAATGCTAAAAAGAGACGCCAGACACCTTTAATATATCAACATGGTGACATGGTAGTTCAGCTGCCACAACTATGAAAGGACATTTTGGAACATGTTTTCCATAAAATAGTTGGATTAATAAGAACAGTGAAAATCAAAATGAAAATTATTACTACTTAAGTAATCCTTTTTAACGAATGTGGTTTTTGTGGGCTACAGAAAAAGCGAACACTTGAAAGCCAGCACTCTAACGTGACCGAAATATCACCAGATGATGCTACATGACACTAAATATTACAGACTCATCAAAGCAATCCTTTCTAAACGAAATAATATTTGGGATTTGCAATTAACGTTGAATGAAATAAGCTACCTACTGTGTAAGACACACCAGGCCCGTGCATTGCCTGGCCATGTTTCCGGATTGGGTGGTAGAAATGTGACTATCGCTGTGAAGTTTTAGTGGTAAATCTTGTTTACATACAGTATGGCAAGTCCTGCACGCAACTTTCATGACGAAATTTTACTTTGTAGTTAAGCATATATTTGGACACGTTATTTTGAGCAAGAGTGGATTTAATAATTAGAAAGGCAGTAGTTTGGAAAAATGCCCTCCTAGTTAAAGTTATTGAGCGAAACAGGCACTAATTTTGGCTACATCATGAGTAAGTTGATATTGAAGAAATTTCCAATGTTATAAGGTATGACAAAACTAAACTTTTTATCAACATGCATTGTGCTGTGGAAGAATTGCAGAATGAGTAAAACAAGTGGAAAAAGTATCCCTTCCAGAAATGGAAAATTTTGTCCGAAGATGCTCAAATGGAAATGAAGTCAAGTTTAAGGAATAGCGTCTATTTGCAGAAACAAGGCAGATTTATATTTTAAATATCATGTTTAGCTGAGCAGTGAAATTTTGTCGCACGAAATGCAGTAACAAAAAGTTAATCACATTTTGTTTAAACCGCACCACTCACATTGGCGTTTAAGGAGTGTCCGCATATGTTACCGCGAAGGTACTGTAAAGAAGGTCTTAGTGAATGTAAGTTATGTAGAAATATACTTTTTTGTAAACTATACGTTCCGCTTATGCGTTATTTAGGAACGGAACAGACAGCAGAATAATAAGTATTTCGAAAAACGGCTATGTATGTGGCCTGTGTTTTTGTATTCGCAAGCTTATCACGGCTCGTGGAATTAATCCACTGATGCAGAAAATATTCCATTATAAAGAGAAAAGAAAGTTCTTCCATCTCTAGTTAAATAGAATCGTTTATCATCAGGTAAACGAAAGAAATTGTCAACATTCTCCAATTTCCTTGTGACATAACTTTGGAGAAAGTAAATATACACAGAAATTTTTCAGCTAGATATCCAATAAAAGCACTTTTTAAAGAGGTAACGTATTATGGAAAGTTTTTTATGAATCTCAGGAATAACAGTATCCTAGGTATCTTGCGGACGTTTTGCATGCTCGAAAATGTGGTTTGCTGTTTTAAGGCATTTCTTTATATGACCCACGTGGTCATCTTCACAAGAAATAATATCCAAGAGCTCATTTTGTCTTTATTTATACCTTATTTTAAAGGTTTTCATGTAAGGGTCGAACAGAAGCACAATTTATCAACGAAGACACAGAAAACGATCGAAATGATGTCAGACTTTATTGGACGATATTCAATAAATATTTGTCCACTAATGATAATATGTACAAAATATTGTGACGTAAGATAAATTCTTTTTATGTAAAAAAATTGGTTACATTCCGTTTTTATTTTGCGAAAAGATTTTAATATATTGGTCTAATTTATGGCTATTTTTTACGTCTCTGGAACTTAGGCATTATTGGGAGGATTTTATTTGTCTTAAAAAACACTTATTATTTCTTATAGTCTTTTTAAGTACTTAAAACGCCTAATTATGCTCATTATTATTTCTAAGTTTTAGTAAATCCGTTCTCACCGGTATGCGAGTAAAATTCAAACTTTTACAAACTTAGGCATGTTGCATGCAGCACTCACCATAATGTACTTTCTTTTTGTCTAGTACAATGAAACTAAGGTGCATTTACACCAATGCACTAAGCCTGGTCTCTAAAATAGATGAGCTTTAGATTATTAGGTGCCAACTGGAACCAGACGTCGTCTGCATAACAGGAACACGGTTGTCCACGAAGGTAGGCGATCAGGAAATTGCTCTCCCCGGGTTTCAATTGTTCCGAAAACATAGAGTCGGGCGTCAAGGTGGGGGTGTGCTAATCTATGTTAGACATGGCCTGCTCGGGTCCGACAAATCCGAAAACCTTGCGGGCAATATAGAAGCAATGCGGCTTAACGTAAGAACGCCGAGGTCACAAGCCATTGACATCATGGCAGTCTACCGTCCACCGTCGAGCAACCAACAATTAGACACTAGTCTGATAGAAGTCGAAACATTTTTTAGGGGGTCCGATGCCATGATCATGGGGGACTTCAGCGCTCCACATATCGACTGGAACGTGAGTTCTGCACCGGCTCAGAAGTAAATTTCGATCGACGACTCCTGCGCACAGTACAGGAATCCTTCCTAACGCAACACGTCCTATATCAGACCAGACTACGCGAAGGACAACAAGCCAATTGCTTAGACCTAGTACTAACCAAAGCGCCTGATAGCGTGGACGTCGTAAATTGTTTACCACCTCTCGGAAAAAGTGACCACGTAGTTCTACAATGGGAGTATTCACTTGTCTCTGTACCTGATTGTAGTGCGATAGCCGGACGCAACATCTTGAGAGAGGGGATTTTAGACGAATGAGAACAACAGTGAGTAGGATAGACGGGAATGAAACATTCACCGGGTGCGTTCTCGATTATTGGTCGGCATTCAAAGCCGTATTACTTGGACTAATTACCGATTTCTGTCCTATTACGATCAAGAAAGTAACAAAAATGCCCCGATAGCTAGCGTCCACGCTGAAGAGAGAAGAAAATCGCAAACGAAGGGTGTGGCAAACTTATCTCAGAGAGAAGACCCCCGAGTCACACAATAAGTATAAGGCGCAGAGAAACAGGGTTAAGAGCCTAGTACAAAATAGCCACACAAACTCCGAGAGTAATCTAATAAACCGTGCAGCAGGAAACCCAAAGCTTTTTAACAGCTACGTTATACAATGCACCCGAAATAGGGACCCCATCCCTCTGTTAAAAACAGACGACGGTGTAAAGTTTGTGAGATTAACGAAAAAACGGAACACCTATCCTGCTTCTTTCAGTTGGTCATTACGAGAGAGGCCGTAACTTCAGTGTGGGTGAGATCCAGACCATAGACTCAGATTACCTCACGGAAGCTACTGTTCTGCGAGAACGTCTACAGCTCAAAGAAACAAAGTCGTCAGGTCCGGATGAAATACCTGCAAAGCTACTGAAAGAGCTAGTCTCAGAGTTGGCGGAACCGCTGTAGTAACACTTTAAAGCCTCTCTTAATACAGTAGTCGCCGGCTATTAAGCCCACCTCGGGCCCAGACCAAATTGGGCTTAATAAGCGACGGGCGCAATAACCGGAGAGTCCTAGTTCTTGATTAGCAAACGCAGGATATGCACTATACATTACATACGCACTGTATTATGTGTAGAGCTTGGTTATGCACAAGAAAAGAATGCTGTTTGTCTTTATTTTACGTAATAACAAAAGCAAAAAAATGATTTGCAACACGTTTAAAAAAAGCGGTCTAGTGTCAGTTGTTTTGGAGGAAACTTCACTCGCAAGTGCTCTTTGATGTCCTTCTCCAGGCACCAGAAATCGTCGAATTTTGTGAAATCTGATGCCTGTAGACCGCGTTGCGCACGCAGAGAGATGAGAATCTCACTCTATCCTGTTGGCAAACTGGGCTTTGTGGCCGGCGACTGGGCATATTAGCCGGCGGATTTCGCTATGTAAAATTCCGTCCCAAGCTGATTTGGACTTTATAAGTGGCTGGGTCTATTAACCATGGGCTTAAAAACCGGCGACTACTGTACTGGACAAGTGCCACCGATTGGATGCTTTC
>JAYGXS010000549.1:0-17967 GCA_036362985.1 Ligula intestinalis
GAACACCTGGGCCACATCCGAAGTGAAGCCGCCCCGTTGGTTCGCACACGCGTTCATGTCGCCCACGCCATGTTCCGCTCGGTGGTGAGGAGCACCCACACAACGTGGGTGGTGGTCGCAGAGGAGAAGGTTCTTAAATGCCCACCTGCGCACCATATGCCAGGAATATTCTGGAAAGACGTGTAGACCCATGCCACAGCTAAGCAATTTCCAGCGCGAGGTCATCGTCCTATTCCGGAAAGAACATCCAACATGGGGGTTGCAGAAATGTCGGAACATTTTGCCTAAATTTTTTGGTGCCATTACAACTGACCAGTTTAGAGGTGTCGCAGCTGCATTCAAACAAGGTGGATCAATTGTAGCAAAGGTGCGTAAGCCTGGTAGTGGCACTTCTTGCAGGCACGATTCCCCAACAAGGCGAGCAGTCTTGGAACTTGCCGTAACTCCACCAGATCATCACAGATCTGACCTGAATGTAATGGACTTTTGCATTTGGAGTGTACTCTTACAGGAAGTTCAGAGACGAAGAATAGGAATCACTGATATTGATTCAATAAAACATGTGTTGATGGACACATGGAACAACATCCCTCTTGATGTCATTCGTCGAGCAGCTCAGAGCTGGATGGATCGCTTACGTCGCTGTTCTGCAGTTAATGGACAGCATTTTGAGCGGTATCTGTAACTTGTTATTAGGTAACAGTTTTTTTATTACACAATAAAGTTGTTAGTTATAATTGTAATCAATAATTTTTATTTTTATAACAGTATAAACATTATCATAAATTTAGGGGTTTTTCGTGGGGCACCCTGTAGTTAACGTTTCGGTCATCGCGCCTCCTTTCAGCCTGCTGTGAAGCACGTGGCAGACCTCGCCGAAACCGACGGTCGCCCCATCACAATGGAGCACATTTATTTATTCTGCTCAACGCTAAACTCCTTGGAATTCTTAAGTTTGTGCAATTTGCTTTGCTAGGCAGCACACGAGAGGAGGAGTGCAGGTTCTTTGCATTCGTTCGGTCATCGCTTCGAGTTGACATTTTGAGTTCAGAAGGAACGAACCGGCAATCAGTCATCGAGAGATATTACTGAAAGCGTCAGTGAAGACTCCAATGACTGTTCGATAATTCGGCCATGCGTTGGCTGAAGGTCAGGAAGACCCTAGAGTTCTACTCGAGTTGGTTGCCTGTCAGCCACGCAAGTCAAATGCCCCGCCACCCAAACTGTGGGCCAGCATACTATTGTTTTCTATCGAAAATGCTTTGGGGCACATGCGATGGATATTCATTTATGTGTCCCGACTGCCCTACAGACTTTATAGGTGGGGTTCTGTTTGATCTCAAAATTCCAGTTTGGAGCCCCTGAAGTGTTTCAAATTCCCCGTCTTTTTGGTCCGCATTCAGAGTCAGTGGTTGCAAATAAACCAAAAAGTCCCAGCAGCCATCCTATTTCCTCATGCCATTTACGGTAGCACATATCTCTGACACTGGTAGCCTAGTTATTCAATTTTCCACTGCATTTTCAAGCAAGTCAAAACTTGCAGAATATTTGCTGAAGATGCCTACAGAGTCTCACAAACAGCCGTTCTAGTAGTTTTGCAGTACTGGTATGTCAAGAAACGCGGAACTCCAAGGGTGACAGTTAAACTTAATGCAGTAGTCACCGGCTATTAAGCCCACCTCGGGCCCTGACCAAATTGGGATTAATAAGCGGTGGGCTTAATAGCCGGCGACAACTGTATCCACCACGGCATATTTTTTCGCATGACTGTCTACTCACTTCATAGAAGTAGGCATACTTTGCCAATTTATGGCCTTAGCTCGAGTCTAGTTTCTGTTTAATTTAGTTTTTCGTTCAGTTTATTTTTACTTAGTTCAGTTCTCCTTCATTTTTGCTTCAATTATTTGGCGAAATGCGGTTGCTTTTTGACTTAGAAGTTATCTCTGTATGAACTATATGCCACCTATAGAGTAAATACAGAGTCGATGAATGTGTTCAGTTGGACACTATTGGGCCTTCTTGTTTCCTGTTGATTGTATTTCTCACTTCAATTGTCGCGCGCAAATATGACCCACCCATTTAACCCTCATTACCACCTATCGCGTATTACAGAATGATGGGATTTTCGCATACTGTAGTAGACGCTAAATGTTAATTTTTACCACCCTCAAGTTTACTCTGTCAGTGCATCCTGCATCAGTACATGGAAGTAATCAAAGTTGAACGACTCGCATAAACTGATCAGTTAACTGCATAGTTCCTTATTCATACGTTTTATGGCATTTTCCCACCCCCTTCTCTTCCTTCTCCTCACAGCCGACCGAGAGCGCACTTCGAAGATGCTCAACCACAGCAGCAGTCGCTGACAGATCAGGAGATGGATTACCTTCCGCCAGACTGGCGCAAGGCCAACGCTCAATGGCAAAATCAGGGTTCGAAACTGCAAGTTTTATAAGTCACTGTGTATTTTATTTAGGATTTCTGCTTCTTGGCGCAGCTTTGCTGTCTGTGGCGTGCTAGAAAAGTGATGGTATGTCGCGGGTGTTCACACGTACATGCTTCTTTATGGTTCTTATTTTCGGTGTGGTAAAACAAACTACTGCTGCGAAAGTTTTAATACGTAATTTTATTGCACAAAACATGACATATTTGCAAAGTATAATTTTTTAAACTGAATTCGCTCTTCTTTTGCTGAAAGCAATACTAACGAAGCCTTTCAGGTGGTCTACAGGACACCACCTAATTTTTCCAAAGGCCTACGCCAACGGATGCTTGCAACAGCCGAAGCAGTAGCTATAAGGCTAGCAAATCCAGTGCTGTGTTGTCAAAAGACTCTGACACAAGCTCTGTCACTTCCATGGCCTAAACCGACATCAGGTGGCGATAGGATTTCGCCCCTACCAACAAGCGACAATCCCTCAACCAACACGCTGGCATGGCCTACATGCGCAAACTGACATAGTAGCGTTGGCCAATCAGCGCCCGTGTTAGATAGTTATTGATTTTTCTACCTATTCAAACCTTTATTGTTATGTACAACGTTAATTTCCCTTGCAAATGTTTGGTCTATTGAAGAGTTGCTGCAAACAATCGTTTGCCAAAAAACTGACTTCTAATTCCCTGATTTTCATGAAGGCTAAATGAAATTTTCCATTCTCTTAAAAAAGTATAGTTTAGACCGTTTGGTCCGCAGTGTTTAATGGTGTATGAAATTCCTTCGGTATCAAGTCAATTAAATGAAAAGAATAAGCAACGTCAAATGTTTGTTAAACCGCCCACTCAAATTTCAATCTCCCCATTTCATTATTAAGGCAACCTATTGTACTTCTTTTCTGGCTGAATAAACTATCAGCAAAGTGGTACATGCAGGGGAATCCGCCGTGATCATCAGCTGTTAACCTAGGGCCGAAACAAGAAGAGAACGTTAAAATTGGCGAGAATCATCGCTGCTGTGTGATAATCAGTGTCACAACCCCCTTTTAAGTAATCGTTCTTGATCGATAACATATTACGTAATTCAGCTTGGCATTTCACGTCCCGACGTCAACTACTACTTAACTAACTAGCGAGGGCCCAAATGAATTTGAAAGGACTACTGACTAAGTCTTCTGCCCCCCCTCCCCCGCTTTTGCCGATACCCTGAGTGTTTGCTTGGTGACCTGGTGGACGGCCACCTGTCGATGTTGTCTGAGCTATCTGCCTCCCAGAGACGTCAATTTCCCTGTTAAACTAACGCGCCCAACCGCCCTTGATCCTATCTGATTTATCGCCTCTTGATTCGTCAGCCCTGGCGCCGGTGAAAACGGAGGAACGTGCTCCTGCCAGCGGTCGAGGACGTGGGAGGGGTGGGGGTGGTCCCCCGTGTGACCACCAAGCCCCTTCAACCACCTTGGGGGAAGATGAAGAGGCTGGTAAGCTCATATTCCCATCCGTTACGCAAATTGCAAAATATAGGATGCATGTCAGCTATTGATGCAGTTATAGGACATAGTCAGTTTCCATGTTTAGTTGACTCTGGATCAGGCAGCTCTCTATTACGCAAAAGATGTTCTATCAATTCCAAGCTAGAACTAGGTACTGCAGAAGGTCAAAGTTTAGCACCTGAAAACGGCAAATGGCATAACGTTGCGACATAAAAACATGGCAGAACTTGAGTTATTAGGTAATCACGTTTCCTTAAACCATAGGTTTATTAATTTGTCCGATATAGCTTTGGTGCCGATTTCCTAATGCGCGTACAGGCCATGTTATGGTGTACTATTTGCTGGTCTAAGTAAGCATAATTAATAGAATTGGCACTATTAGCAATAATATATTACTTCTAGCAGTACTATCATGGGCCTTGTAGTGCAAACTTACAGTAGCCGCCACAGATCACGCAACATATCGACGCGGCGAAAGATTGATACTCTTTTGCTAATCGGTATTGACTCAGGTTGTGATACTGATGATTGTGTAGTCTTTTATGAAGTTTGTTCCGTCATGATACAATGCGGGCTTTTAAACGAGCTTCGTTCTGACTACCAGCAAAAAGTACCTATTGTAAAAACTGGGTACTTAAGTAGTATGACTTTTTATCATTGATTTTGACGGCCTTTATAAATTCAAACGTATTTTATGGAACACATGCACTCAAAAATTATTTCTTGCACTTATTTGATAGCAAGTTACGCCTTCTTTAAAATAGGTTCTCAAAGAAAGGGATGCTTTCAGTTTTAAAAAAGTTGCTCAATAGCCGAATAATTTTCTAACCTAGTGAATGCTACACTCGAATTCAAGGTTTTAAAATTGCGCACTGTGTACATCCTGTTTCAGGAAAAGTACGTTTTCGCCTACAGATGGAGGAAGAAGTCACATAGTTGTCATTAAATATTGAAATAGATGTAGAAAATATTTTATGCAGTGTAGACAGCATTAATAAATTGGCGGATACGATGTATTATGAATAAACACCTCACAATTGTAAAAAGTTCATAGTTAGCAACTTTTTTAAAATCAAAAGCTTCCTTTTCTTTGAGTATAAAATTTCAAGAAAGCGTAATTTGCTACCAAATGAATACAAGAAATATTTTTTTCCTGCATGTTTTCCATAAAATATATTTGAATTTATAAAGGCCGTCAAAATCAGTGATAAAAAGGCATACTACTTAAGTAGCCAGTTTTTACAATGGGTAATTTTTGCTGGTAGTCAGAACGAAGCTCGTTTAAAAGCCCGCATCCTATCATGACGGAACAAACTTCAGAATAGACTACGCGATCATCAGTATCACAGCCTGAATCAATACCGATTAGCGAAAGTGTATCAATCTTTCGCTTGTGTCGAAATGTTGCGTGATCAGTGGCGTCTACTGTAGTGGCAACTGACGTGGTTTTTGGTGGATGGAGGTAAGACGGTGGAAATCAATGTAAGGCCCAAATTGCTCCAGGCCTCAATCATGTATTTGCAATAGTAGTCTAAGTAGTGCACCTCATATACCCCTAGTTCCAGCATTTTTTCCTACGGAAGCGGTGGCCTTAGGGTTTTATGGGTGGGGAATTGAGATAGGCAGTAGTATATACTTTAATAACCGCTAAATGCTTTTTAGTGTATTGTATTTAGAAATTTTGATTTATATCTGTAGATATTCCTAATCTGTATTATCGTTTAACGTATTACGGAAAAATCCGATTATCAAAATGGAGGTTTCTTGAAATTCCTGAAAAAATAGAAATATTGGTTAGAAGGTCGTCTACTTAAACTCACCTGAGGTCCCAATTACCGTAGTGGAGTTATCTAAGTGTAGTCTGCGACGCAAAGTACCGCGCACACCCTTAATTGGCATGAAACACAGCTCACTCCCGGCGGCCGCGGAAAAATATTCAACTAAATTTTTCCACGTAACACTTATGCAAATTTCCTTTACTGCCTATCTTATTTTCCCATCGCCAAAGCCGGTTCCATAGGACAAAGTGCTGGAACTGGGGGAAAATGAGGTGCATTACTTAAACTACCTTTGCCGTAATAGTAGTAGTAGTAGTAGCAGCAGCAGCAACAGTCTCACTCTTCTTGCGTCTGCCTTGACACCGGCTGAAGGTGAGTGAGGGTAGATGGAACGGTAGTACCAGCGCAAAAGTCAACTGCACTTAAAAGTAAATCGCGCGGTCCTCGTACCAGCACTAGAGAAAGTGGCCAACACTGGATCCCCTGGACACACAAATTCACTTGCATTGGCTGGATCCCCTGTCGGCCATCTGGACTCTGTCTTGGCACCGGCTAAGGCGGTGAAGGCGTAGAGTGCGGTAGACAGTTGCAACGTCTACATTCACTTAAACCTAATCCCTTTCTCCAGCCACCTTCCCTGCACCAATCTAAACCAATGGTCGAGCGGTCATCTGCCTCTCAGAGATGCCAATTCCACTGTTAAAGCAACACGTAACAGTCCTTGATCCTATTTGATTTATCGTCTCTTCATTTGCTAGCTCCGATGCCGGTTAAAACGGAGGAACGTGCTCCTGCCACCGCTCGAGGATGTGGAAGAGGTGGCGGCCCGCCGCGCGATCGTCGAGCCCCCTCAAGCAGGGCGTCTGCGCGCGGCGGCGGCGGCGGCGGCCGACGACGACGGCCGATCAGTGAACGGACAGACAAAGGTGAGTCCTCGCAGCCCGTTTGATAAGCACCACCACCACCACCACCACCACCACCACCGCCACCGACTATTCTCCCCTTACGGAGAAGGGGCGCATGCTACTGCTCATCCTTTGATGCCGAGATGCTAGCCCTACTGACGGCGGCGGAATGGCTAGAGCACCTACCCGAGGATTGGAGTTCTGCTACAATACTTACTGACACTAAATCTGCTGTAGATGCCCTAAAGAACTTCGGGACAGGAGAGGACCTTGAGAAACCGTTGGTACAACAAGTGATTAATGTTCTGGAGAGAGCTACAAAAGGACGGAGAGTGGAAATTGCGTGGATTCCCAGCCACGTGGGTATCCCCGGGAACGAACAAGCAGACGCTGAAGCATCAGCGGCCAGGACTGAACCGGACGGTAGACCGACATCCTTTGCGGCAACGATGAAAGCAGTCAGACGAATGACCTTCAGGCCACAAATGGCACATGAACGCGGCCGAAGAACGTATACGGCCCCCATCAACTGGAATGAAGAAAAGAAAATGACTCGGCTAGATATAACGACCGTAGTGAGATTAAGAACCGGACATTGTGCAAAGCTGAATCACACCAGGAAGCGGTACAATCTGATTGATGATTCCGCGTGTGCAGCTTGTGGGGAGGAAGAGACCAATGAACACCTGGTGGAATGCGCAGCGGAGACGGTCGGCAGAGTTCAGGAGTTGGGTGTCGACTGCAGACTGAGAGCGCCGATCGACTTTACCGTCCGAAGACCCTCTGCCACAGTCCGGTACCTGAAGAAGATCCGGAAGTCGTGGTTCTCAAGCCACTTACCTTGCAATTGATCCTGAAATAACAACAACCATCACCACCACCATCGTAGCCAGCGCACTTATTCAGTTTTCCAGTCCCGTTTCTGGCATAGAAACGCAAGAACTCGGGCTGGCATTTCATGCCACGTTGAAGATGGTGGAGGGTGTGCAAACAACTGGGAACTTGACTGGCGTTAGGCAGAAGGCCCTCGGTGGGTTTTTGTACAAGCGGGCGTTTTTGGACCACCTACTGTGTTAGTGTTCGACAGCCTGCTGAATGAACCGCGATCTGCCGACTTGAGGTCGCCGAAATTAAAATAGATGATGTTACTCATTAAATGCCAACCAAATTTCTGAAACGGGTTGAATTCAATGTTTCCAAACTATAAGTTTTTTAGATAGGCAAATCTGGAACGTACATGTTCCATTACCAGATTGGCGAGCACCACACATGCATCATATTCCAGATCTCAGAGGACAACGCAACGACCCTATGGTTTCATGGTAGTGTTGTACTCAATGACCAAATGTCCCGAATTTGAATCTCGGGTGATCCACACGTTGGATTGAGCATGACTGGCTGATGAAGGCTAATAAGTCAGAAGTGGTCATTCCGGTCCTTTTTGTCTTTGTCAGTTCCACTCCATTGCCTATTACCCTAAATATACTGAACGATATTTTGATTGACTCAATTGTGAAAAATTCGCGGCCTCAGTGGGGGCTGAACGCACACAGCAGGGAAGGCTTTTGCGCAGCCAACACTCTACTACTCACACTTGGATCGATTTGCTTGTCCAGGTTGGTCGCACGTGTGGAACCCACTAATACGGACGCAGTAAGCTGACTGCCTACCAGTTAATCCGTAGAAACTGACGATAAAGTGTTGGGTTTTTGTTGTCCTTGTAGTAGTGAATCAAATCCTCCGACAGGGACTAGCGGCAGTTCATTCAATCGAGCTATTAATTTGTTTAAAGGGAATATTTTAGTTGAAAGTCTCAATTGCCAAAGAATAATCACCTTTACTCATTTATTCGCAAGGACTGAAGACTGCTTTATCTTTCCTACTTAACGTACATCGAGGTTTAGTAAAATCTTTACTGAAAAACTGCGTATATAAATCTATTTTACAAGCTCGTCTGTCTTTCAATACTTGTCGGACACTTCTCTTTTCTCGAAAGCACGAATTTTGTGTACCTGTTGTAAGTACACCTCTGGGCTGGAAATTCAGAAAAATAACGCCTCCCCTTCGTCATCTCCCTATCCTCGTCATCATCACACACCTGTCCCTCCTCACTTCTCCCTTCTTATCATCCTGTTCTTCAATTCTTCCTCTTCCCGAACCCCTCCCCCCCCACCACTCATTTCCACTTAATCCTCCCCTTTTCTCTTCTGTTAAAATTTTTTCATGGGGCAAACGGAACGGTTGGCAGGTGAGAAGTAGCGGCGGTGTTACGTTATCTGCTCGCTTTTTCAGTTGGCTGTAGTTTTAGGACAACCCTACAGCCGTCGCAGACCCTGCTAACTCTGACTTTGCTCTGTCTCCGAGTAGGTTTTACGCCAGCTCTAAACCCCCACGAGTTTCCCCCACTGACTCTCTCTCTCTCTCTCTCTCTCTCTCTCTCTCTCTCTCTCTCTCTCTCTACTTTTGCAACAGTCCCCCCCGGCGCGAAACATACGCAGTTCTCGCTAACGTGCAAATTGTTGACCTCTTGTGCAATATGATGCTGCTGCCGCAGCTGCAGCTGTGTGTATGTGTGTGCATGCACGCACTACTAGCTTGCAGACAGATGCTGCGCGTGCGTTTAGGCTGCCGATGGTTGTTCGAAATTTCTGTTCCCTCCTCGACAGGGCAACTGCACGCTAAAAATAAGGTTTTCACCACCTTCCTTTTTTCTTTTTTCATAAGCTGGCACCCTTCTGATTTGAGGGTCAGTTTGCTGCTACGAGCCCTGACTGTGAAATCTGGGTCAAGGACTGAACTTAAGAATTCTGTGGTTTCGGTCAGGTCAGGTCAGGTTTTATTAAGGAAATGTAGGTAAATACCCTTGAACTCCCTCTTGGTACAGAGCAGCTACGATGCAGAACGTGTGGCGTTGCTAGTAATGGAACTGTGTAAGAAGGGCAGACAGTAAAAAAATTGCTTAGGCATTGTTCATAATTCTGGAGAAAACTGTCGCCCGTCGGGGGGGGGGGGTATATACAAATCGGATGGCCTGCTGCTGAAAGTGTTTGAAGCATGTCAGGAGGAGCCCATCGCGGTTTTTTCAATATCCTAAGAGTCACACGAGAAGAAGATCGCGAAGGTCACGAGAACATCACCGAGTGTCGGAGATGCGCCCATCATACACCCTTGCTGGTTGAAACGGGCTATTTGTCTACTATGCAAGTAAAATACCGTGCGCTGATTGGCTGCTTTTATGCTGGTAAGTAAGCCACGGAAATCAGGAAAAATGTTGTTTCGCATTATTGCGGAAAGTTTTAAGCAGAATTAGGAAGGTTTGCCTATTATTTGCTGCGAATAAATGCGTTAAGGAAGGATGAGAACATTACAGAGCAATGTATGCAACCCGTAAACAAATTACAAAACAAAAAAGTAAACCTTAAGGCTAAATCCTAACAATAACCCTTACCCAAAACTAACCCTAAAACTAACCCTAACCCTTAATGCCTTCTTAACGAAATCAACCATAAATAAATGATGAGATCATCGACATTATACAATCGGTTTTTTGGTTGCGTTTGATGCACACCAATATTTGAGTTTTACTTAGTCGGATAAGTTTCAATGTAGAAAAGGAAACTGTGCAGAATATTAATCGTCATAATTTATAAATGCAAGAAATAAAAGAACAATCATTCTCAAACGATTTAATACGCAAAAACGTCTCACACAAGGTATCCTATCAGCGCACAGCGACCTTGAGCAATTTTTAACCGGGTCTGCCGACCATACGACAAAACGCGAGGGGCCTGCCACAATCCTCAAGGACTGAACGTCAGAATTCTGTGGTTCCGGCTCATGCTGTGAACATTTGTGGCATTTCCTCTTTGCATATAAACATCCCGAGCCGTTTCTGTTCTAGCTAGGCTCATCAGCTGAGGATCAGACCGTGTGTGGCACGCGTAGACCGACTTTGCTCGCCTCCCTGCGTCCGCGCCCACTTCTAGTTGTCATTCTTATTTGCAACACTCTGTAATGAGCGAAAATTCAAACGTCAGGCTAATAACCTTCAACTTCCAGCGATTGTGTCTTCTTCTTCTTCTTCGGAGCAAAGCGCGGAAGGGGGGGGGGGTGGCGAAGGAGGGAGAATGTGCGAAAGTCTACCTCATCGCGCTTTCATCGATGCTGCTGCATCCACGCCATAGGGCTCGCGATGATCCAACTAGGGGGCAGCACGTGCTTGGCACGCATACACGTGAACTCAGCCACCACAGCCTCGTCCATCCCTAATTGTTTCATATATGGGAATAGAGTGTAGGATAGGTACCCCACAGTAGTGATCTTTTTCGTTTGCGACGGACACACTACTCTATCTTGGGCAGTCCTGGTCACACACACACACTCACATAATTTCCTGATGGAAAAACCCACTATTTTATCATGAAAATACAATAAAAGTATTACTCGTTAACAAGCGTTCACTGCCCGCTAACAGAACTCACTCATCTCATTCTGCGTTGGAGTTCAACCTGGAGCTTCGCTAGCTCGCATCTTAGGCCGATGAACGCTGCCCTGACAATGACAGGAGAGACTGGAATGGCCATTTTTGGCTCATTAGTCAGTCATCCACAATCCCAAGTGTTGAACCACCCGAGGCTCGAATTCCCGACTTGTTGATCAGAAGTCCAACGCTGTGACGATTGCGCCACGGGCTCGTCTTGCATGTTTAGATCGAGAATACTAACATTCACTGATAAACACCTTCTGATCTCTAACCCCAACTCACTCGCCCCACTTTCCCTTGTTTTTGCCGGAAATGTTCATCTAATATGGCCAGTGTTATAACGCAGAGCATGTGACAAGTGTTTTTTAATCTTGAATTGCTCCTATGATCAGTTGTAAGAGTGGTAAGCCTGTATGTGAGTGTCCGAGACGTCAGGCCTTGTTACAAATCTTAAATCCCCCCCTACTCTGCAGGAACTCCAGTATGCTAAAACCTACCCCACCTCTCCCCCCACTTCTACCCAGGCGAAGCCCAGAGTGCGAAACCAGGCCGAGATGACGAGAAAGTTGTGCCGCCGAGCGAAGCAGGCGATGACCATGCTGGTGCCTCTGTTCAGTCAACTAATCCGCAACGGCGTCCGCGCAGGGGCGGCTTCGGCGCACCTCGTGGCCGCCGGCGCGGTGCACGGCCCACTGGCAGGCCCGCCAGATCCACCAACGCTAAGCCCTCCACCGAAAATCCTACGTCGCCTTCGCAACCGAGTAGGTCCTGCGTCGCAACAGTTTTGTTCATCTCCTGCAGCAACAGTTTCCTCTATGCGAACCTTAGCACCGCCTCCCCCCCCCATCAGGTCTGAATTGTTGTTTTTTGGTATTCTTTCTATCTTTTCTAGAGACCGCGGTGTCCGGTGGAGACGAGGACAGTGAAGCCGGCGATATTGAACAACTGCGGTTGCAGATTGACATGAATGTAAGCCTGGGAAATATTTCGATGTCCCGTCCGTTTTAACCGCTGAAAGGGGAGTTGAGTGCGTTTACATGGGGCTGATTTGCATGCAGCGTACAGTAGACGCCGTTGATCATGCAATATTTCGACATATGTGAAAGGCTAATACCCTTTCGCTAATCGGAATTGAGTCCAGGTGTGATACTCATTTTCGTGTAGTGTATTCTGAAGTCATTTTAGTAGGGCGAGGAAGCCGGCTTTTTAGCGAGATTCGTTCCGACTCCTAGAAAACTTATCTATTATAAAAACTGACTACTTAAGTAGCTTGCCTTTTTATCATTGATTTCGACTGCCTTTATAAACTCAAATATATTTTATAAAAAAATGGACGAAAAAATGATTTTTGTACTCGTTTGATAGCAAATTACGCGTTCTTTAAATTTTATACTCAAAGAAAGGGTAGCTTTCGGTTTGAAATTAGTTTATAAATATAAGCTTTTTTATGATTTTTAGATCTTCATCCACAATTCATCGTATCCGTCAATTTATTAGTGCTGCCTATACTGCATAAAATATATTCCAAATCTATTGAAGTATTTGATGACTTCTAGGTGATGTCTTCCTCAAACTGTAGGCGAAACTGTACATTTCCTTAAATGGGATGCACACAGTGCGCAGTTTTTAAACCTTGAATTCGAGTGTAGCATTCACTCGTTTAGAAAATTGTTCGGCAACTGGCAACTAATTTAAAACCGAAAGCTACCCCTTCTTTGGGTATAACATTTAAAGAAGGCGTAATTTGCTATCAAACAAGTCCAAAAAATAATTTATTCGTGCGTGTTTTTCATAAAATATATTTGAATTTATAAGGGCAGTCAAAATAAATTATAAAAAGGCATACTACTTAAGTATTCAGTTTTTAAAATAGATACGTTTTGCTAGGAGTCGCAACAAAGCTTGTTAAAAAGCCGGCTTTCTATCCTGACTGAAATGACTTCAGAATACACTACACTATAATCAGTATCACAACTATATATTGCATGATCAACGGCGTTTACTGTACTCGCTGGTGGATTCACACACACACAGGTTTGCAGTCTAGAGTAGTTTGTTTTGCCTGTACTGAGCGTTCTCTTAGAGTAACCATTGTCCGAACAGCTTGTGGTTAGCAACCTGACCCCTCGCCATCTATTTTATCTTATTTTTGTAAGAAAGTTTTAATTTAAGAAAAGACGCTTGTCGGATGATCAATGAATGTCTTCAAGCAGGTATCACTTGCCTGTCGTCAGGCTTGATGAAAAGTGAGGGCTGAGGTTGTCGCACTGCAGGGTTTGGTGGGCGGAGGTTACAACGAAGGAGTTAGGGTGACGTGAATCCGCCTGCGATAGGCGCTGCGAGTGAGAGAAGGCGTGAACGTGTGGAATTGTTGGCCAGATGTCCAAGGGGATGCAGAATCAGTGATGTTCTACTTGGCCGAGCACGGATAGATTGTTGTTGTTTCACGGTGGACGCAAGTTAGTTGACCATTCACGAGAACCAGCATAATGTGAATCAAGATTAACATACCCATTGATGCTGTTTGTGTAGAAATTCCATGCGTCGATAAATTATCGTGCCTGTTTTGATAGCCGTAGTGACCACTTCAGCGATATTTAAAGTGTGCCCAATAGTGTCCGATTGGACAAAATCGCCGACTTTATATGGAGTCTTTAATACTTCTATATCATCTCCAAAGAGTTGATATAGAATCTACGATTGTGTCCACTGGCGCACTATTGGGTCATTTTAATTATCGCGCGTGAAAATTCGATTAGTTGGTTATCTAAATAATTCTTCCTATTATTTTCTACTTTTATACGCTACGCTTTTTAAATTATTTTTCCCTTCTGGTATTCTCCACCCGTTTAACCCCTCTTACCACTTGTCCCATACTGCAGAAGGATGAGGTTTTCGCATGCGGTAGTGGACCTTCAATTGAACTTTTACCTGCTGAACTTGTGAACCCGTCAAACATCGTTTAAAAAAAGCTTCTGTTAATGGGTTTTTCTCTACTGCGCCGTCTGTGTGCTCCAAGGTCTGTATACATCCCACCCATTCCTCTCCCGCTAGCTTGGACAGTAAATAGGACTGCATGTTGTATTGCTATCAGGCATGCGATGGTCGCATCGTCATGACGTTGAGTGCAGCCTGAGGACGGTAGGTCTGCTCAGGCGTTTGCCTGCGCGATGTAGGATTTGTTGTCTCTAGCAGAGCACCTGCTGTCATTTGCTTATAAGTGACTTGCGGCCGTCTATCATGCCACACAGCCCCACCCAGTAGGCATACCCGAGAGCTCGCCTCCTTTGCTTCCGCTCTATCTCAGTCCCATCGAAGGCCTCGTCGGTGTTTTTCCCTGGCATGCCTACTCCTGCAGACTAGCATCAGCAGTTCTCTCGTCATGTGACCTAAGCTGCTTCTGGACCAACCAATCACAGGCGCCCACAAACTGTTATCGGTCAATCCACTGATCAAGGGGCCAGTGACTTACTCTCACGTGACGTTCATTCGTACAGGTCTTAGCAAACAGACGCGCGCATGCGCTGGTCCAGAGACTGCCGTACTTTGTGACCTCTTACGACCTCTGAGTTCCTGGGCCGATGCCTAGTTGGGGTCCCAGATCAGCACGCGAAAGCACCATTCTTCTGTAATGCAGGACAGGGTGTTATAAAGAGCATAACAGTCTGGGCAATACAATACAAAGGAAATAAAAATGTTGAGTTTATAAAAGTAGGATAAACAGCAATCATTATTTGAACAATCTAATGTTTGTCAACAGAAAAGTACGCTATAACTAAAATGTGCAATTATGCAAAATTGGGAAATAACTCAACTAAAAAGATAAATAATTAAAAAACGTGAACTAAGGGTAAGTTAAACTCACTACAAATAATCCACGAATAAATTAAAGATAGTAAACATAATAATTAACTGAAAACTGAACTTAAATATAAATAAGTTAAATAAACCAAATAAACTAAACTAACGTAAAGTTATTGCGCATGTAAATTGAAGGTGTGCGCGGGGCTTCGCGCGGCTTCGCGCGGCTGACTTTACTAATCTAACTCCAGAACGGAAAGTTGAAGTAGACGACCTCCTAGCCATCAAATATTTTCAGGAATATCAAGAAACTCAATAGTAAAAAATGTCCAAAATTGTCGCACTATACGTAAGCGAGAAATGCAAGGAAATTTCTGGGTGTATTTATGGCGCGCTACTTTGTTGTGAAGACATTAGGTTATTTAAACAATTTCCGCAACCCCAACTAGGTTTCTACTAGTTCATGTGCATAACGCACTACTTCCATTGATTTCTTCCCCCTCTTCTGATTTTTACTGCTCCCGGTCTAAATACAGCTTAGCCCCTACAGAGTCTGGAACGCGGACCCTCAAATTGACTGTTAATGCACCATGCTTATTGGTTAATTTCCGGCATTTTTGACTGGCGTCGACGCGACCGCCTCTGGGGCCTCGTAGTTCAGGTGATTCGAACGTTGGATGTTGCCGTGGTTTCTCACCCCATAAGTTCCGCCGAATTTCGACTCAGCTGGGTGCGATGAGTTTGCTGTTCGCTGCTTGGCCAAAACCCCCATTGATCCGTCTGCTTAAGCACTGACGCAAATCGCTTGTGCAGAGCCAGAAGGCCGAAGAGCTATTTAACACTAATTGGCGAATCTGCTCTTCTGGACACCAAAGGAGAAATTGTTAGTAGTCATCACTAGCTGGCTGTTACAGCAGATACTGAGTAAAAGCCTAATTTTCGGTTTCTTAAGGTTGTCAAATTTCCATTCCTAACTTATCCTCTCTGTCCGTTTCATTAATGCTGTTTGGGAAGTATACAGCATGGTCCATATCCGTTACAGTTTTGATGTGCTTTATATGACGATTTTTTACTGCCGCAGCGAGAGGTATACTTTTAGTTACATTGAAAATATACCTCATGTAGTTTAGAAACCCTGAACGCCGAAACACCTTCAGATCGTGTTAAAAAACTGATCCGGAATTGAGAGATGTTTTTTAAAACGAAGGATGCCCTATTTTCAGGTATCATTTTTCTTGGGGGAATTAAACCGCTCCCATATAACTACAGGACTATTTTATGCATGCCTTGCATAAAATATATTTGGAATTATACATTCATCGAAAAATAAGTGCGAATGATGTGTACTACTGAAGTAGTCACCCTCTATCGAGTAGGGTTTTTGCTGACGGCTGGAAAGAAGCTTCTTCGACTGTTGGCATCCTACGGTGACTAGAGTATCTTGGGCTTGTGCTGCAGGATAATCGTTCTTAAAAACCCATGCTGATTTGGTTTTGAACCCCCATAATTTAGTCAGTTGAAATCCCCTTAAGTGACTCCTTCCAACCTAAAATACATTTTGAAATTTCGCTCAAGCTTTCGTAAGCTAGGCCACCTACTTTATTCAACTTTTCTGAGACCTCGGCTGAAACGTTGTCTTAGTAAATTCCCCCTCGCGCGCTCTCTAAAAGGATGCAGTTGCTATGCCAGTTGTGGTAGAACTCAGCCATTTTTTACATCCCGTTAATTCAATTTTAGTCAACAAAAAAAATTGTTGACTGAATGGAAACTTTGGAGGAGGTGACGCCCTGTTACTTCCATCAAGACGTCCACTGAAATCTTGAAAGTGTTTTCCAGTGCAAAAAGAATTCCCTAGGAGGGTTTCAATTTTGCTTAATTTGGAGCATAATGTTAGGTTTTTTTTACCTCCCCATAACTTTATTGAATTTACAGTCAATTTCTGTTTGCGAAATGTTTTTGGTTCCGTCCGGAATTTGACAATTTGAGTTAAATTATATCAGTTTACATCAGTCAGTAGTGTGTAAACAATGACTGAATTACCGCATGGGAACATATTAAAGGCCTTGAGTTAAAACGCGTGATTACTGTATAACAAACCAATGAACGGTGGTCCACGACTATAACTACCTACTTCTCCCCTCCCCATATTCCAGGAAAGTCAAGCTCGGAGTTTGGGCTAGTGTCGTGATTCGGAGGGTTAGCGTTAAGGGGTGAGACTAGTATTACCTTTGCGACCCGTCGGAGATTTAACGCGAGGTAATTTCTGCTAGGGCGGATATTTACATCCTTGTCCAATCCACTGCGTATTTACAGAAAAGATTTTAAGTTTGGTTTATGTATGGTGTAATGCTGACTAACGATTGAGAATCTGCTCAAGCTACGTTCTTGATCTCACTCTCAAATTATACGGACTTAGTTATTTTCACGTTCATCGTCTCCCAGAGAAGACGAATAAGTAGTGGGGACGAGTTCGTGGAGACTGTAAACGTGATAACATATCTGGACCCCGAATATTGAGTTATCGTACTTAGTTATTATATATAGAAGGCGGGAAGACGCTCTCTGGGACCAGTAGTGTATTTGCCCGACGTTTTGGACTCTCACTTGAGGCCATTGTCAAGAAATGAAAACGTAGAACTTGCTGCGTTATTAAGTCAGCTCTGTCGTGGGTGTTCTTGAGTTCCCATTGTTCGCTCCGCTGCGAGGGACATTTAGCACTGACATTGCTCGCGCAACGCGAGGTAGGCCTCAGGCAGATCGATATGCCTATTGATAGAGTTTGCGTGCGAGTGCCATGCCTCTTGCAAGAGGCATGAGATTCGGTCGTCCGACTGCCCCAGTATTCGCACGTGCCCTGGCATGGATGCGTGAGCGGCTACCAAAGAAAGCTTGTCCTTCCGTCCGAGTTCGTGCTGGTGCATTCTCGTGAGAACCCGTTTGCCGGATTCGCCAACATAATTGGCTTGGCCACAAGGCAGTCGATGCGGTAGATGACACCAGACTTTTGGTTAACGGGTACTGGGTTATTATATATATATATATATTCACTCAGGAATGTGCGAACACCGATCGAATAG
>JAYGXS010000550.1:0-24214 GCA_036362985.1 Ligula intestinalis
ATTCAAATCGGCCAATTAACGTCAAGGTCGACCCGGGCATATCTCCATAGGCCACTCTCCAGTGCCCTCATCTAGCTGCTACCGTCTCACAATCAGTTCACTGAGCATAGCTCTCTCTAATGGCCGCCGCAACAAGTCTACCAGCCTAATCTGCGGCTGTTTCCATTGGTGGGCTTGCTGCTAACGCGATACGTCAGACGAATGAACCTCTTCTTATAGAGATTGCATTCCAAACCTGCGAATGATAGTTGTACAGCTACGTCGATCGTATGCTTAGTTAAAGCAATTCGGACAGGCGTAGGGCTCAAAGAAAACAATCTAGTGAACAAAAACACCCAGCAACAACCAGAGCATGGCGTTCTGACTGGTAATAGGAAGTGGTCATTACGAGCTTGTAGGAAAATAATGTGAATACCTACACATAGATTAGATTAATCTTTAGTGTAAAGCATAGCACAAACAATCATCATAAATGCTGTTTGGGTAAGTGAGGAAGACGATTGGGGGAAATATACGAGGAGGACTATTAACTGGCTAACTAACAATCAAAACATATTTTACGAACTGACCTCATCCACGTGTTCTCCGAAGCAAAGGTCACACAATTGCTGATCGCAGTGAGCGCAGACAGTACCATGATCAGATAAACTCCGACAAAGGCAGCAGAGTATGTGTTGAGACTGTTGAGTCCGTTGCTTCGCTAAATAGCTTTGCACACGTCCTCTCAATTCGTGGTTTTGCTCCAGCTCAGATATATGGACCTCAATATGACAGTAAATACATCGCGCATAGGTCGATGCGGGGGTCAAAATGAGGCACGGACGGCGACAGAAGCTGTGGCCACATGGCAGGGTGTAGGGGTTTCGAAAGCTGACGAGAAGACAAAAATCACGTCGGATCAGGGGGATGAAATACATTTTTCTACATCCATTTGCCTTCTGTGAAAGCCTGGAACCTGGTATAAATACAGGTATCAACCAAATCCATTTTGCAAAGACAATTCAACATGCAGTATTTTTCGAGCGCTATCCTGTATCATTTTACTGTCGACCATGCGCGATAAAACGTTGATAGTATCGCCAACTACAAATACAACTGTCTGAAAGTATATATTAGAGAAGGATTCGCTAGTTCTACAGTAAAAGAAGGATGTTTTTTAAAATTTAATTTCGTTTATTTCAAAGAATTTCCTAATAAATCGGGGTAGATTTCTATAGTTCAGAATACACAGCAAAAAGGCGTGAATGTTAATTCTTATTTACTAAAACAAAGCTTTTAAGATGCCCTCAAACAAGTCTTCCTAATTATCTTTAACAGTATTTCCGCTTCAGCGGCCCTGGCATTGTGATGGACGTAAACACCTCGCCATCCTAAACCTCCTGGGCTTTCATACATACTTGACCCATTTTGGGAGGCAAAACACGCGAAATTAGAAAAATAACTGAAAAAAACAGGAGAACTTACAAATCCCCACACACGCTGCAAATCAGCTCGGCGGCCTCATCCATCAAAAAAGTGTCAGCTTAGTCATAATCACAACGCGGCAATGGTAATAACCAATGATCTGGCGGCAAATCGTACTGACCAATCAGCTTCGCGTCGGTTATTCTAGCGTCGTTTACGTCATATTCTACAGTGCACTGTCTTCGGAAGGCTGCGTATACAGCTTCAAATACTTGGAGCTATAGTATTCGAAGATAGCACGGCCGTGAGCTGACGTAGATAATATATTTTAGTCAAACGAAAACACGAACAACATAGTTAAGGCAAACTTATTTTGGTTTGAAATAGCTCATTTGGTAAGAAAAGCAGATACAGATGGTTTCGCAAATTTAAATCAATCATTTGACCCAATAAGCCCCGAGCCTCCCGCGCGTAGAGGGCTTCACACGACCACTGAGTTCCTAGAAAATGAAAGCGAACATGCGAGTCCCAGGAAGTAGTTGAGGAGTAGAAGACGACTCGATTGCTGGGACAATATGTTTATTCGCCTGATGTTTCGAAATCAGTCGCGGATTCATCATCAGAAACATACTCACAGAACAGTAGCTGAATGACTTATTTTCACTGTCTGCTTTTTTTTCCTCTGCTCCACCTCATTGGCCTTTGACATTTGACTTCGCCAGTAAGCTGAGGCACTTTTTTGGTATCGCACGATACATGTACACAAAAAGGGAGGCCAAAGGACCACACCTACATTTTTCTCAAATAAAATGATTTGCCCAATCAATATTTGGTGCTGAGACTAAATTTGGCTAAAGCAAGCCGCCGCTTGGGGAACACACATGCCACCACATCATCTTATGCCAACACCACATGGCCAGATGGTCATTGCTGACACAACGAATCAGTGCACAATAAAAGGCATTTATCGATTTTGTCTGTATGTTTACATTTTGCGGCAGAACCCTGTGCACACACAAACTGTTTCCGCTACTGCTCTGTGAGTATGTTTCTGATTATGAATCCGCGACGGATTTCGAAACGTCCGACAAATAAACATATTGTCCCAGTGATCGAGTCGTTTTCTTCTTCTCAGTGAGTTTCTGTACACAATAAACAAATCCTACTGGTCTTACCCCTTCTCTTCGTATTCAGAACTGGTCGCGATAATTGAAGTGCTTTGACCTCTACACATCCAATACCCCAATGGAAGCCTTCATGGCATTTCTATTGGACATTTCGGGTCAGTGTTTGCCTACTAATCATCAGAGACTGATTATTCAGGCGTACAGCTCTCGTTATGTGTCCCTTTTCTTTGTGTGCGTAGCCGGCTGTGCCGCTGCGTCTGTCCCACGTCTCATTGACCGCCGCGTGTCATACTGATTTGTTTTACTCCCACACTCGTTGGCCACGGAGTTATTTAGCGACATATAACGAGAGCTGTGAGTTTGAGCGTCTCTGGAGACGGTTCAACAAACTCTAAACGTCTGGCGCAGAATAAGCCTCTTCCAGTTAACGCTCCTCCTCCTCCTCTTCCGCCTCCTTTTGACTCACTAAAGGTAATCGCTTTTTCTATAATCTTAACATTTCGCTACGTCAACCATCACACCCAGCCACGTCTCCCGAGATCCCTGTGTACATAATCTCAGCCTTCTTACCCGATGCGTCCTGCAAAGCCCAACAGACCGGACGAACTTTTTCCACCAACTCACTCTTCACATCAAAAGGTCTAATTTTTGGGGGCTGGAAAGTGTCATATTCTAACCGAGATCCAATCATTTCTGGGCTGGCGTCTTTAGCAAACGCATAGTACTACCCCTACGGATGTACGGCCGACAATAAGATAGCCATCCCTATTCGCACGCTTGATGCTTAAATGGACCAATACTGTTTTGATTTTCCATCTTGCAAACCCATACATTGGTTGTTTCGATGAAACTTAAAAGAATACAAATGCGAGTTTAATGCCTGTGTTGTAAGAAAATTCCCAGTAAATGTTGAAGTCCTGGCCAAACTCTCAAAAGGAAGCCTTAGAGTGTGGACTTTCGTCCAGTTTTGGAGACCAACAATTAGGCTATTTAATGCTTGAGGAAGAAGGAAGGTCGAGCACCGGATCAAGTTGTTTATTATTCTGAGCTTTTGGGCTCTTGTGGGAGTCCATCGTCAGAGATAAAAGCATCCACGAAGCGCAAAAATACGTAGGCTTAGGCTGTTACTTCCATCACATAGAACCTGCACAGCGTTTAGCAGTAAAATAAAACAGATAACGTCAGAAACGTTGTCAGAAATGGACCGAGTTTAATACCAGGAAGTCTTATTTCTACGTAACGCATACGATTTCGGCACGCTTTCGAAAGCACTACAAAGCCTCTAGGGTCCAGTGACACCTACCGTTCAACGAACTGTCAGTCAGCGCAACACGCTTATTGGACAACACTGGAGCTCGCGTACAACTGCTTTCTTCTGAGTGGTCCACTGCCTCAGTTACGATGACCAATCAAATCGCCGCCAGTGGTAGTGACGTCCTCCGTGATATACCATACACAGCCGTAATTTCATCGTCACCGTCTGGGAATGGATGCTGAGTCTGGCCTTGTGTGCGGGGTCTGCAATAAGCTGTACGTGTGTTAGCTCTCCCATGTCTGTGATTTTTTGAGTCATTTTATGCTCACTTTGTAGTGCGATTTCCGCATCCTGTCAACCAACTCCTTTTGAAACAGCCATTAGATTTGTGTAATTCACGAGTAAATTTCGCCTTCTGAGGAGACCTTGAGGTCCCCCCGGTAACCTGTTCAGTCACTTGTCTGACTGGCGATTTTCACAGGTCATGCGCGCATATCCCATGATCTAGCTTGCACTACCGAATTGGCCATAGCGGTTGCTTCGCGGTTGCCAACTTTAATTTGCACGGTCACTAGTGGGCCTGTGCTATTGATTTGATCTCAGGTCCATTTCTTTTGGCTCTGCGGCATATAACATTAGGATAGCAAAGTCAAGCATGTATTGGGTTTAGTTAATGTCGGTTTGGACTAGTCTAGTTAAACAGCGTTCTTGGAAGTGCTTGGTCGGCTGCCTTCCCGGGATTATGCTACTTCAGTTTTATAGTCTTAATAAACCCCTTTTGAACTATTTCCTCTTTAATATATTTGTGATGTGACCTTAATCAAAGCCCAAACTATGAGCAAGGGTGCAGATACAGTCGTTTAAACTGCTCTGTACTGATTAAGCAATAAACGTTATTATAATTAACTTTTGAGACTTTATGCTGAGCATTAGGACGTTTTAGAAGCCTAAAAATATGGTTTTCTCAAACCTCGTGCAATATACTTTCTCCAAGGCGATGTGCTAACCGTCTTTATCACCCTGTGAAGAGTTTTTTACATGGAATATTACCTAACAACGCAGAATATAATTTTGATATACTGGCATGACTCTCAGTGGGATAACTATACTTAACTTGTGAACAAAACTCACTGAGATTTGGCACTAGTGTAAAGGTCAGCAGTGGTCTAAAATGACCACTCTTAACCAATATATCCGGTGTCATGCGACCACCGAAAGATCCACCAAAACCTGACGTGCTGGGCAATCGCACCTACCGCAATTTGCGACCCTCGTCTACGCGGCCCTAAGCGTCCTCCCTGGGTTCGACCCGCAATAGACTGTCGGTGGTTGTAGCAGATGCTCCTGTTTTCGCAACCTTTTCGGTGGAATCTGCAATCAGCACGGAAATATTCAGCCGCATCTTCTGCCTTTCGGTGCTGATCTCCGTGACTTCAGCGATGCTCTACCCGTTTGACCCTCTCCCACAAGAGTGACAGTTTTTTGTCTGAAAAATATCCATGAGTTGTTTTCACTGTCTGTTCTTTTTTCCCGTAATCCATTTCATTGGCTGGGCACTTTTGTATCGTCGATAAGCTGAGGCCCTATTCCATTGAGATCACAAGATGTCTGTACACAAGCAGGGAGTTCAAAGGCGCAAACATACATTTCCCTCAAATAATACGAACTTGAACCCTAATCTGAAGTCAGTTCAGCGTTTTGCTCAATCCTATTAGTGGGTATATGTTTGATTGCAGTCGAAAAAATTAGGACTGCTTGTTCTGATGGTTTGACAGCAACAATAGAGCTTGGTGCGAACACGAATTAATTTCCTATTTCTGCTGTAGTTAAGTCCTCGGTGACTGGTGATGTCCAAGAAATCGCCAGGGGCGTTGCTGCCTCTCCACAGAAAATGCAGTGGGGGACCTCCAAGAAAACTACGCCCATGGAAGAGTGGTGGACAGCAGTTGAGTAGACTACCTTTTTTCTAGGACCACCTGGTATTGGTGCTCGCTCGTCCGGTCGAATGACCAACGGATTTCGAATTTAAACCTCAATTTTCTAGGCTTACGGCTTGCGGCAAACGACTGTTGTAGTCTTTCATATGTTCCGTTTACATTTGTTTTGATTACTAACTACCCTCTGCTAAAAGGCCGCCTTTAAAGTTTGTTTCGGTGCCCCCCCCCCCAATTCGTTCTGAGATTAGGTGAGGTCTGTGAACCTCAAACCCACTTGCCTTTACGTCTGCCTTCGTGCGCTATTGGTTCATTTGGATTTCAACAACCAGTGGCCTTGTCCAGTAATCGACTGAATAAGGCCACTAAATCAAAAAATGGTCATTCCAGTCTCCCCTGCCATCGTTAAGTTTCTAATTTATTGATTTCGTTTTCTTATCACCGTCAGGATGCGAAATCCCCAGATTCTGCCATGCAACCACAGCTTCTGCAAGAACCCCTGCCTCTTGAAGCATCCAAATTCGACTTGGGCCAGCTGCATTTACTGTTTCATTGAGGTGCCCGCCTCTCAACTGCAGCCTAACTACAAGTTGGCGGCGCGGATTCGCGAGGTTCAGCGGGCCAGATCACGATTTGAGTTTTGTCCACTTTGTAGAAAAGCCGTTGAGCAGCAAGTTCAGTGTGAGCACTGTATGCTTCAGGTCTGCTTCACATGTCGCAATCAGCACATGACAGTTGTGAGTTAAGCCATTTTCTCTTAAGTTGTTTTTTTCTTTATTTTTTCATCAGAAAACAAAAACATTCACATTTGATCGGGAGTCTTTAAGACTTCTCAAAATGGCATGTATGAGGCGTTTTTTTCAAGGGATTATAAGAAGTCGAGCGTAATACACAGTCAGTTGTTGCTGGGGTTATTTTCTTCTCTATTGCTATAGCGATTTCCTGCTTTGTTGTCAAATTGTTGGCTTGAAAAGCGTCTGCTGCTTCCGAAAGAGGCCGTTAAGAGCAGTCGAAACATCTGTTTGGATTTCCGATGCCAACCTTTACAGGAATTTGGTAGATGTCGAAACATTGTTGAATATCCATCTCTAGTAAACCATTTCCAACGATAGCATAGAACTGGAAGCAGATCGCCCTTGAAGGAGAAAGCGTTCAGTAAGTTTCACTTTCGGCGATTTGGCCGATTATTGGTTAATTGCCGAATCTCCCAGGCACATTGTAGCCGTCTAAAGGAGAGAACTTAGATGCTTAATCCTGTTTTATGAGAAAAAAGTTTTGGCCTGCTGTTGACAGAGGTTATCTTACCACAACGACATCGTTCTCGTCACAAAGCAGTGTTTCCGGAGGATTCTATTTCGCCTATTAAGATGTTTTCGCAGTTGTAAAACGGAGTGCATCTTCCTAGCACAGAAGAAGTCTGACTAGACTTTCGGCAATCCTGATTGACCAATCATACATGCAGCATGAGTACAGTTAAACACGGGAAAGGCAGCCCCCTCCTACTCCAGCCACCCCGGCCGTGTGCAAATTATAGGTCGGCCTAATATCGTCGAGTCACACCCGGGTGGCGACGGAGGGTAACGGTTCTTGTTTATTGCTCACCGGTGCTAACTAGATGCCTGGGCAAGTTTTTCGCCGATCTTTGTGCTGCCAAAATTATCTGGGCATTTTGCTAGTCTCAACGTGCTTCGCGTATGATAAATCAATCAGTATTCATATACTACTGAACGTGGTTATTGCCCTGAGACTGATAGATATCAGTTCAAAGATCCTTACCAACCTTCGGGTCGAATTTGAGGTTTCCTGTGCTCTTTGTTCCCACATGCAGTTCTGAAGAAGTGTATTTACGAAATATTTGAAGCTCTCCTTGTTCTACTTTGATTTCTTTTTAGAATTTACTGTTATCTGGGGTGGTGAGTCACTCCACAGCACTTCTGGTCATTTCGAAGCTATCTAGGGTGATCATTTTTGACTGAGCCTTGCTGTTGAAGAAAATTTATGAGATGATTTATTCAATGATTAATATGACCCATTTTTAATTAGGTGACGGCCTCGATGCAGTTCCGACCCACCGAAGCTGCCTTATTTTTAAAAATTAGAATGACGAACATCTTAAAAAGGACAGCGAATATCTGTAGACCTGTTATTTTATGAATTGGGGCGAATATAAGATATTTTTTACAAAGCATATTTTTTTTGATCCACGTATTTTAAGGAAACATTTGCAAGCTTATAATTCGAAAGCAAATATAGCAACAAGCAATTAAATCGATCAACGTATCAATTTATTAGTAATGTTTCAGTGGAATCGACAGAGACCGGAAGGGTAATTTCTGGTTTGTTAGCCGTCATCAGCCAGTCATACCCGATGCCGGTTATGGGTCACCCGGGGCCTTTGCTCATTGTATGCAACACTCTGCCACTGCACCACGGGCTCGTTTTTTCCCGCTTGCGATCAGGAAGATGATGAATGGTAGGGTGCTCACAAATTTTGTTACAGAACCTGCTCATCCCGTTTTGCCTTAGAGCTCAATTTAGAGCCCCCGCAACAGTCGCAGAAGTCGACTTATATCACAACAAACTCTGCACTGGAGCCAGCCTAGTTAAAGAAGAAGCATCGTGTGATGTGGGTTGGCCTAATTCAAATCATTCCATAAGTGAACTAAGTACGTCATTAAAGGACCAAGTCCTGTAACGGATCAACCTCAATTGTTAACTTAACTCTTCACAGAAAGTCAATTAGTCTCGATTTATAAATAAACGTGCATACAAAGACGTCCACCAGTAATGAAATTTCAAAATTGCCGCTGATTGAAATGCTTAAAAATTCTGAAGGAATTTCATAAACGGGCCATTAGAAGAGGAATCACCCGTAATACATGTGGTTTTGCCTCAAACAACGGTGAAATTACGACCTTGTTTAAGCTGAGGACTACAATTAGTTTAAGGGTTAGGATAATGGCTATTTTTTCAGTTTATACTAGGGTAAGGCTTAGTTACGTTAAAGCTAGCGCTAAGGTTAGGACACCGAACATTTAAACTTTTGTGGAATTATATGTATGGCCACCTTAACAACTTTGACCGGGTGTTCCTATTCCCATGCTCCCTTTAGGGGGCCATATAAGCAATCCTTACCAAAATTAATGAAATTGGTTCACGAGGTTGTCCTTATGCAGCATATACTGTCTTCTATGTTCTTTCATTCCCGAAAAAGGGGCTGGATGTCGATGTCCAACATTACAAAATGACCCTTCCAGTGAACCTACCGAAGGCATAGATTAGACTCGTACTCCGAAATAACCCCGTTCTTCTGAACAAGTCTTTGTTTTCTAAACCAATTTATGTAGTACGTGCTATTTGGAATTTCATCCTGACCTCGATCACACAAATCCGTCTACTACTATTTAGGTGCGGAATTTGGATCCCTGTCCATCATGTCGCAATTTCGTTCAGTCACGAACACAGTGCCTACATTGTGATCAACGCATATGCAATCTCTGCGCGCAGAAGCATATTGAAAATGTAAGCCCACCTTCTGTCCTTGGCAATTTATTTCTGGTTCTTTCTTTGCTCAAAAGTAGCCATATCTTTGACACACTACCTTAGTATCTACTGAAAATGCCGAATAAATCTAGTATGCCGTTAATTTTCGAATTTTGATTCGCAATCTGCATAATGAAGTGGAATTCTGAGCAGAACGCCAGAACATGATTTATTTACTACGCAGCCTACGTTGTTTTACTGAATATGTACACATAGGACATCGGTACGTCAGGTCGTCAATGATTGATGATTGCTTACTTTTCACCAGAGGAGCAGGTTATAGAGTTCTTTCTGCGAGATGACTAGGCTATTCCTTGCAATCCGCAACAAACATCTTCACCTGACTGCGTTTGTAGTTTGCGCGAGGACTTAGTGACCGTACAAATCTGTCTTTAATTCGAAGCATTTGTTGAAACGTGTGGGGATGGTTGCTGAAACGTTGGATGAAATCTTTCTGTTATATAGGAAACAAACACTGTCGGTGGATAACCTAGGTTGAGTGCGTGGAGAACAAGGGAAGGAGTTGTGTGGTCGAAAAAAGATCAAAGAACGAGCCTCATATATCCAGACTTCTTCCTTCGTACTACGGTCACCCGTTCTTGCCGCTCTCCCCTGGTTTACTTTTTATATTCGGCTGACTGCGGTGATTGCTGCCGCCTTATTTACGGCAATTCGACATGCCCACCGATCTTGTGCTTGGTTTCTCGTGTGACTCTTAGTTGCTTCTGCAGCATTACAACCAGGTTCAAATTGGTCCTATGCAGTTTTCGTCTACAGGAGCCCATGCAAACGTCACCTTGGTCTGGCGTCCCCCGGATCTGGCATTGCTACCATCTCTTTTCACGAACGCTGTCGACCGTTCGTGGCCCTGTGTCTGTTCAGGTAGGGGTGAATTGTTGTGGAATTTGGCTCAGTCTCAACGGCGCGCCCACAATATTTCTGCCTAGAATATCTTCCTCATTACGATAGGCAGATTCAATTAACAATAAGAAAGAACGAGACTGTTAGGGCATAGGAAACGGTCTTTTCCGATTTTTCAAACTCTACGGATGTCTATCTTCAGAGATGATAGCGGTGACAGTAAATGACTGTTATAGGGAGCACATTGACCGACTCAATCCCAAAGAGTAATCCGGGTTATTATGTCGCATCCCGTGCCTAAGCTGTCCTTCTAAATACACAGGTCACAACAAGTGCATGCTCTGATTGTGCACACATGAACATAACCTGTCTGTGTGGCAGGGCAATGAATACTCGCAAATAGCACTTTGGGGATAAGACCATCGGATATTTTTCAAAGCCCGGTCCTCGGATGAGAAGTTAACTGTCGACGTATCGATCTGACACTGGTATACGGAGCCCTGCAGACTAGCTTCATTGGTCATTGATTGGCTTGTATCCTCTATAAGTGTAGCCTTTTTATATTGTTGCTGTTCTCTATGACGATGGACTCCTTTACTTTGTTCATACACCTGCGTCTTCGTCGGCAAAATGTTGACCCCGGCAGAACCGTAAGCAAGGTTGGAGTTTTATTTCAAAAGTGATTTGAAGGTGTTCCAGTAAAGCGTGCTAGATTCAAATGACTAGTCCTGTCTTTTTGCAATCATCGGCCACACACCTAATTCGACAATTTTATGCGCAAATGTTTTGTCAACTCTGAATGAATGCCGGTTGGGACGTTTGGGTCTCTGAAGTGTTCCCTAAATTCAACGACAAGTAAAATATTTCTTTTTATGCTCTCATGCTCCTTCTTCAGTCCTACTGTTCACTTTTTCATTGCTTTTAGCTGAGCGTTATAGTAGCAAACAAGATTGAGTCAATTAACAGAAAGAGGGACCAGTTCAAAGCACTAAAAGAGGATTTGATTTCAAAGAAAGCCGACGCTATGAAGAAGATAAGCGAGTTAAATGAAGCCCTAGAGGGTGCTTCAGATGAGCTCAACTCGGCCTGTGCAAGGTCTCTTTCTGCAACCAAAGATGCTTTGGGAAACATGGCGTCCAAACTAGATGATCAACTGACTTCAACAGGACAGCAATATGCAGCTATTGGTTCTTCCATGAAGGGCTTAGAAGAACGTGGGTCTGGACTTAATGATTCAAAGGTAGGCGAACGCCCGTTCCTCTTGAATTATCACAATGTTTTCTGCCGCTAACCACCTAAAGTCTCCATGCAAGACTTCGGCTAAGTGTGTCGCCCTGGCTTTGCTAGCCATGACGTTGGGTATGTCCTTTTTCCCTTGCCTAGGATTCCATAGGATCGGATACACAAGGCCTCTGTTAGTTGACGGAATGGGTGAGATAGCAGGATTTGAATGTAATCTAGGTGAGATAAATTACAAATATCATTCTTCCAAGTACCACAATGAGTGCGTGTCGTGTAAACTACACGGAACCCACAGTCTGCTCGGTGTAGCGATTATGCGTCACTCTGAAAACTTTGTCAAATGTCATTTCCGGTCGCCTTTACTCGAAGAGAGAGAGAGAAAAAAAGAGAAAGCACTGTTATGTGGGTGAGGGAAAGAATTGAAGGTCGGTATGGGGCACATTTTATGCTTTGTATTCTTCTTATGAAAAGTTGAAGATGCTTTCAGAACACGTCCAGAGCCCAGGCCTGAAGATTTGCTAATCAGTAACACAATTCGGTCCACTTCTCTCGAAGAGCCAGTATGCAGTGTCTCCTTTTTGATGAGATCGTTATGGCATACGTGGTTCCAGAGACCCCTTCTTATTTGAAGCTCCGTTTATAGTCTTAAGGGTCGGGTTGCATGTGCCACAAGTTGACACATGCTCTGCTGACTACTTTGCTTACACTTACTGCCTTGCCTTTGGAAGTACGTTAAGTAGCGAAATCTTTCATCCCTTCCGCTCTTTAATCTCTGTATCACATGAGTGACCGCTTCTGTTTCGAATTTGGTAACAACGTTCGCTTGATAAGGCGAAACATTGTAAAATTAGATGGCGCACTGCGGTGTACCTTTGGTTATGTACCGTACGACATGACTATTTGGGTGCTTTATCATCCAACGCCTCCATATGCCATTGCATATTGCTCAAAATCGCCGAAACATCTAATTAACCGATGCCAGCTAACCCGTGTAGTCCGCTTGCGTTCTCCGAACTGACAGTTGTTGTTGCAGTTGTAGATGGAACTGTGTCATGTTTATTTTAGTTGACCCAATTTTGAAAAACTGGTGCCATTCGGCAGGAGTTTTTTTCACAATTGGGTCAAATAAATTAACAAAATCTGCCAAACCAACTTAATAACTATGTCATGTTGTTGATTGCATCGAATTTCCTGGAGCAGTGCTCATGATTATATAACCCAACTTCGCTATTTAGTTTTATAAGGAATGTCGAATATCAGTAAGCCACCTGCTATAAAAACCACCAGGATGAAGAGGGTCATAATTTTTAGTCAGCAGTTGACGTCTTTATGTATACCCATAGCGGCAGGTGGTGGCTATTCCTTCTGCAAACGCCACGGAGATGACCATCATTCCCCTACAATATAGCGTATGCTTCGACCGACACACAGCACCGACTAGAATAACTACATTTTCAGCAGGTGCAATTGATGCGTGCGAAAGGGCATCCCTGTCTTCCGTCTTCCCAGCTGGTCGGCAGGAGGCGACCTAGGGGGGAACTTCTTTCCGCGGAGTGGCAACTTGGCGCTTGTGGAAGCCCTGTGACAGATATGACCATCGTCTCAAAGTGTTGTTCTTAATAACAAAGATGATTCCAGCATCCGCCTGCTCCAGAAACAGGTTTACCAATACCGATTTTCTCTATTTGTGTACTTTTTGGGAATCGGTTGACGCTGAAAGCCGCGATCTCTACTTTGTAGCTTGGGAGTTTTCGTGTGACTATTCTCCATTAGTATGGGCTCTCCAGCGAATTATCTAAACGATGACAGACCTATGACAAAAAAAGTAGAGAAATTAAGTTGTGCAACATTGGGACACGTATTTTTTCAAGTTTCTTTTGGAGGGTTTCCGTAAATGGTAGCGACACAAGCAACTAGGGATTCTTCGTCTAGAATGCAGTTATCCACGAGATATGAGGCAGGAGGAACATAAAGTGTGATTTCGGATGTCCGTTTGACAAAACTGGGAATCGTTTTAGGCAAACCTTGCAGATGCCAACTACAATGTCTATATTTTCAGTTCACCTGCCAGTGTGATCTACGGGCAGTATATCGGTGTTTTGTCCTTTATAGGATCTTGCTTGCATGTCGTGAGTCCTTATTCACGAGATAATCCCTTATCGCTTGATCTTATCCTCCTAGGATTTGAGTGAATTATTGGATTTTAAGAATGCTGCCCAATCAGTGATCAAGCAAGTGAATGATAAGACGAATATCATTGACCGTTCAGTGGAACACTTTGAGAAACTTTCAGTATCACGCTGTTTTACGACCGTAAGTTTCATTAAATATCTTCCGCTTTTCTTTCTAACGTCACTGTTTTTTTCCTAAAATGGAAGGACGCGTGTGACTTACTGCCCATTCTTGTCTCCCAACTGGAAATTTTGAGGATGAAGATTGAGTTTAGATAGAAATGGATCAGGACCATCAAGAATGCATTTCATTTTGGTCAAGAAGCCTAGGATGGAACTCAAAGCCCACCGAATATTCTTGCTTGTCTAGGTTTTATAAGGGGAAGGAGTAGGAATCGGGCAGTGCACTCGTTCCACTTTTTGCTATCTGACGGTTTCGCGATCAGAAAACCGGGTTAATTGAAGTTGCTTTCGCGAACATAAAGGAAGAACGGCCATTGTCAGTCAGTCTTCCTTCATAATCTCCGATAATTATATTTGTGCATAATATGCAGCTAGTGTTTTACATGCAAAATTTCAACTACTCCTACCTAATCACAAAGGTGCTATAAGATGTGTGTCGTGGGCAATGTTGGAGGTTTTTTATTGCGCCGATTGTCACCTTTCGGGAGAGTTTTAAAACGCAGTTCTCACGATCGCGAACGTGTCATTGTTTGTAGGTAGTGACTCATTGCCATAGAGCAAAATTCTTCTTGACTGTTTTACGAAGCAGATTTACTGCGAGTACAGCCTAGTTTGAAGGGTTTATAGTTACAGGCATAAGACTGTCGATGATCCATGGTCCGTAGATTAGGATTTGTGAAACATTTGAGTTTTTTCAGTTGCATCAAACTTGCATTTTCATTCCGTTTATTCTGAGTTTGAGGCCTTTGTGATTTCCAGATGAGTTATCTGTAGCAGTGAAGTTTCAACCCGCAAATAAAATTACCATCGGTAAAAATGTGCTTATATTCTTTCACGTTTCTCTTTCTCCCAGAATCATGTTTCGCACTTTCGTAGAATCCTTGTAAGCTTTTAGACATCTTGTCCTGAGCGTAGATCCGAAAGTAACTGGCTCTCCGGGGCCAGGAACCAGGTGCTCCTATTCAACCTCTTTCGAGTGGTTTGTAACATACCCATGGTAGGATCGAGGAGTCTGTCTCCACTGTCGGAATATTGTACAGTTTTCAAAAATGAGAACCTACTGCCAGGTCGGAATTTCGCTTAAAATTGCAATTTTTTGAGAAATGTTTTCTCTTGATTTGTTTATATTGCATTTTTTCGAAGCATATCACCCAGAGAGCCCTCTAATAGTCCCTTTAACTCGAAATCACCCTTTGTTCCAACTGATCCTCGAAAGTATGAACTATTATCAAACAATGTGTCGCCGCGTCTTAAGACAGACGTTCCAAATCGCGAGCTTTTAAAGGTTCACTATTTTGTTCCCATTTACCGTCATCAAATTAAATTTTAACGCCGCCAGGTAGCTTTCTAGCCGGAATTTTTTCAAGAGCTTTCCCGATTCCAGAAAAACGTCAATTGCACACCGAAAATGCGTTACCTTTTAAAGACTCCTTGTTGGAGTTGTCAAGTCCTCTGAATTTATCGACAAAGTTAGTCCGCGCGCCTGACGAGTGTAATTATTTGCTTTCATACGATGCCTCACTGTGTTCGGCAACATAAGGTTTTTTAATCAACCCGAGGTCTCGCAGCTACATTGGTGTTTGAGCTTTTTTACGCACATGTTCCGGGCTAATTGGGCTGTGACTTTGTCGACAGGCCAACAGTCACGAGGTTTCAGGACCTCGGTGGCCCGGGAGCTGACGGGTGCTCGCTCGGTGCCTGAGACCTGGCAGCCGTGCGCAGCCCCCCCCCTTGTGAACGATTAATTTTGGGCCGTGAGTGCATGCACCAGGACATCGATCAATAAATTTCACGACTTGACAGCCGGTCTCGCCAAGGGGCTAACCTCCACCTAGACAAAGGCACGCTCTACACGATCAATAAAAATGCGATAAATGATGGGACGGCAAGCAAGGCGCCGGGGCCATGCGATTGTGGACTTGCGGTGACGCGCTCGCGGAATTAAAACTTTTTCGACTATAGAATTGAGAACTGGGAAGGTTTGCAATGCTATAATTCATTTAGCACTGTTAAGTCCTGTTGCATCTCCACGAATATTCAAGTTAATAGACTGCATGTGGTAAACTTGCTAATTCATACTGATGAATGCTAAATTTAGTGCTTAGAATAACCTCCTTGAGTAGTCAGCTTACGGCATCAGAATTGATGGATTTCATACGTTACGGGAGGCTGGGGTATAATTTGACCCAGCCGTAATTGAACTCACGGTTTCCGGTGGGGATCTTGTAGTTCATTTGGCTAGAGCTTTGACTGTGCTAAAAACCTCGCCTGGCTGGCCTGGGTTTGAATCTCGCCGAGACTGCCAAGTTTTCGCCATGTGGGTGAAATGCTTTGATTCTTATTGTCAAACACAGGGCAATTATGGTTCCTACTCATTAACTTGTTGTCTTGGGTTGAGCTTTATTCGATAAAATATTTAGTATTTACCATCGGGAAGGTATTCGATAAGGATCACTTAGATAGATCCCGAAACGGGATACGGGAATATGAACGTTTCGTCCAAATAGTAACGTTGGCTCTGCTCAAAATTGCCGAAAGGCTGCCTATTCCCATGTTCTACCCCTAACACTAGCCCTGACGTCTACCTAAACCATGGCCCGAATCGTAATCTATACCCTTTTCTAAACCCTTAAACGACAGTTAATACGAACTGTAGCCTTAAGCATAATTTACCTTAGTCATAAGCGTTAACCCAATCCTACTTCTTTCCTGGAGTTTGGTGCTAAACAACTTTTACGGTGGGTGGTTCCTGTTTTGGAGGCCATATGCATTCTTCATTGCGATTTTATATGATATTAAAGATTTACCCTAGGTGCGATATCACGGTTCGGACTCTTTAAAATTTAAAACTGGCGGAAGAGAGTATTTTTGAAATTCCGAGTGTTTTGCGGTATCTGCGTGAGTACTTCTGTGATCTAGCATTCGTAGACTTGTTAGCGTTAATTGCAAAGTACATAAAATGGAATTTGAACATATTTCCTGTAAAAATACGAGCATTGACAGTGGATTTTAAAATGCGCAAAACTTCGGTAGTGCCCTTTGTATTCTTACCATAAATTTCATCAGCTGGTTGATCTTCTTTACTTCAATAACAGTACCTTTCCTTCAAGTAATATTCCCGATTTTAGAAACAACTAAGAAGTACTTTAATGGTTCCCGAGTTTGATGGCCTTCTACGTCAGTAAAGAAGGGAGTGCCTTTAGTGGACCCTTAGTTTTAAGTCCCGTGGAATAAAAGGCAAAAGGAAGCAAGGCCGGTTCTGATCGCAAGCGTCTTTAATCAAGACGGTACAAAGACAGTGGAATGGATCAGCGCGTCCAATATATCCTATTTATAGGCTTTGGTCCTTCTAGACTAATCCTGGCCTATTACATAGGAGGAGGGTTCTGGCATGCATGCTGATTCGTGGTTTTCCACACTGCAAGACGTTTCTAGAACGTCTGCACTGCACGTGGAAGTGAGTGTCATGTGTGCTCACGGCACGCGCGGCCGGTCTGCAAGTATGGGGTGCATTTCTAGCCGTAGGCTCTGAGTGCGTCGCCGCTCGTATCCCCATACCACTTAGAGTCCGATTAATGTCTTAACAAATTTACGAACCTTAGGAAGCAGCTCGCTGTGAGTGAGTACTTTTGATTGTCCCAGCGATGGAAATAATGAGGAGCTGCCAGCGACAGTTCGACCGTTGATTTCGACGAGGTGTGTCATGTACTGCATAACAGGGTGATGCAGGGACAGTAATTTACATGTGAATTATTTTTTATTTACTAGTACACTTGGGATGTCTCTAGCGCATCCTCTCTTCCTACGTCCACCTAGAACGATTGCTTATGTAATCCTGCCTGGGCAGTCAGCTTACTGTGACATATTGGTGGATTCCATACGTTTCAGTAGACTGGGCGGATAAATTGACACAATTGTGATTAAATCCACGGCTCCTGTTGAATCTCGTAGCTCAGTTGGCAGAACTTTGGCTTGACTCAAGCCTTCTCTTGTCGAAGTAGGTACGAATTCCACCTAGCCCATAAATTTTTCACAATTGAGTCAATTGAATTCGAAGTAGGCTTTTACTGCAACAACCGCATCATCTCTTCTCCCGCTCACCTGTATCCAGTGCCAAGATCAAATCAAAAACAGTGGAGGTGGGACCGAGCGCAGATGGCTGGTGTGACGTGAGTCTGTACCTGTGCGTGCCACCCTGCCCCCATTCACGCCTACCATGTCCTGATCTGGTCTCCGTGTTGACCCTGTCCCATTTACCACGCGGCCCGTCGAGGGGACAAAAGAGGCGATCACATTTTGAAC
Source organism: Ligula intestinalis (assembly GCA_036362985.1). Classification (NCBI taxonomy): domain Eukaryota; kingdom Metazoa; phylum Platyhelminthes; class Cestoda; order Diphyllobothriidea; family Diphyllobothriidae; genus Ligula; species Ligula intestinalis. The sequence continues at coordinate 18,023 of JAYGXS010000550.1, forward strand.
CGAAACAATCAGATTCCTCCATAGATCTAAATGGTATCCTCAGACGATAGACTAGATGCATATGATTTACCCGCCGCTGCTAGTCCGTCTACTTTACTTTTGGTCAACGTTGTGACCTAGGGGCGATCTTCAAGCTGGTGATATGAGATCAACCTTTTTTTAGATTAGTTCAAAATTGGAGGACTTTAGTCTTCTGGCAGTTAAAGGACTACCGGTAACAGGGGATGGACGGCACCCGATGGCCAACAAACGGTTCTTCAGTCAGCGTGAACTCAAAGGCATGCGCCAACACAATCCAAGTATCGCGTGAGTATTTCATCTTTTTATCCCTACAAAATTATGATCTTACAAGATGGGCCATCCGAGCGCAGCTGCTTTTTTGCTTCAAGAACAAATGGTGTGTTATGGGGTTTTCTCGGTCTATTTATTTAGTGAGGTGTAACGTGAACTGCGATGAAGGGATTAAGAACAAGGCAGAAGACTTGTCGAGCACCGGATCAATTTGTTTATTGCCCTGAGCTTTCGAACTCTTAAAGGAGTTCATCTTCAGAGATAAGAAGCAGCAACCAAAAGGAGGGTAATTATAGTGGCCAAAGGTCAATCAACTGTCAGCGGTCGTCAAGGGAAAAGACACATAAACCAGAAGGATGGAGATCGGGGGAACAATTATAGTGGTAAACGCTTATTAACTGTCAGTGAAGACGGCTGTCGTTCGGGGTCATGAGCAGTAATTAGTGTAACGCCTTGTCCCCAGGGTAAAGGGTCCCGGTGATCCTGCCTCCTCTTCTGGCCGGTTCTTAGCCGGTTCCTGTTCGTTTTCAATTCTGACGTTAGGCGTGGCCTTGTTTCGTCCTTCGCTTACATAATGGCGCAAAACTTTGTAGGCCGTGGGGAGGTCTAGATGCCTGTTGACAGAGTTGGCATCTGAGTACCATGCCTCAAGTGTCAACCTTTCGGCTTTTGAGTTTCCTCGGCCTATGATAGTTGCTCCTTGAATGTCGAAGTTGTGACCAGTTTCTCCAATGTTTGCTGCAAGCTGCGAGTTAGGGCCTAGTTTCTGAGCCGCCCGTTTGTGTTCGCGTAGGCGGGTCTGCAATTTTTGGCCTGTTTCTCCCACATAATTAGTCCCCGTAATTGCAACGTATCTTGTCGACAACTGTAGAGGTTTCGGTAGGGAGCAGTCTGTCTTTGGGTTGCATCACACGCCTGCGTATTGTTGCCTCAGGTCGATGGGCTATGCCCACTCCAGCGGGTTGTAACAGTCGTGAGACTGCTTCAGAGACTCCTTTTATGTAGGGAATGGCCCTCCAGACGTCAGGTTGTTGTTGCATCGGCCGTCGTCTGTTCACTTGGCGCCTGCTGCGTTTGATAAATGACATCGGGTATCCATTGGCTTGGAAGAGTTCATAAAGGTATTGTTGTTCAACTCTTCTGTCCGCAGGAGTGCTACAGTGTGTTTCAACTCTTTTGAAAAGAGTACGAACGCAACTGCGTTTGTGACACATGGGGTGATTGCTGTTGAAGTGTAACACTTGGTTTGTGTCGGTGGCTTTTCTGAATACTGTGGTTTGCTGTAGTCCAGTTGAGCACCGTCGCACAAGGACATCGAGGAAGGGTAGTTGATTGTTTCTCTTCGCTTCCATCGTGAATTGGATGTTTAGATCAACCGAGTTCAGTAAATCCACTTTGCCAGACCGTATGTAGGTGTACCACGAAGGGAGACGATTGGCCTAAGTGGTACTTTTTCTATGTGGACTTTCAGTAGGCCATAAAATCGTGCTGGGGCCGTGTCGGTTGATTTCATGGAAAACCAATCGGTGGGCGTGTTTGCACCGTTTGCCTTGAGTTTCGCCAGGCTCTTGCTCATTTGGGTAAGTAAATGTTTCATTTCGCTGGCTAGACATGTCCTGTACGACGTTTTGTCGTCAAGTAGGCTCTGAGCTTTCGCTTGGTAAGAACAGAAATTATTTGCTTTTAATACATTTTTAATCTGGCTCGTCTTCGGTATCGCAGTAGGCACGCCTGTACGGGTGTTTGACTTCCACTGATCCCAATTTAAGCCTATGATCGAACATCACAAATCAGCGGGACAAAGTTGAGGGAAAATGTTCTGCTGTCGCCACTTGCTATGATTGCGCAAGGCAAAACCGGGCGAAATTAATGGGTCGTCTCACTCTCTTGTTAAACTTTCCTGCAGTGCGCTTTATTTATTTCCGTCTGTTTTGCCGGCTTAGCCTACCGCAATGATTGCTGTCGAAGAGGGTTATCGATCATTATCGCCGCTCCATCGTTTTTGCCCCCCCTCTCTCCAACCTAGAACCATAATGTGTTTTGCGATTTGAAAACTGGAGGGGCGCCCTCCACACGTCATCAAAATATGGTCCAAATCTCATCGCACAGACTCCTGTGTGCTACAGTAATTTGTTTCGCGTCTAGGGTCTTCGAAACTAACGGTTTCGGATCTGAAGTTGAACTGATGCAGCTTCGTTGTGACGGTTGCACAGTAATGAGAGTGAGATAAAATCGTGTTTTTCAGGCTAGCAAACCTATACGAACTAAATGTAGTGTCAGTACCATGTGATTCCTATTATCGACGTTTTACTACAGCATGATTTCTACCCGAATAGGTACTGGTTCACACCAGGTTCAGATTTACCATACATCGTATTTAATCCGAAAACTAATCTGAATAAACGAATGACATTTCAACAAGAATAAATTCTTTAACGTCTTGTAAGGTTGCAAGGAACATGCCAACTCCATTCATCCCAGTGCTTTAGAAACAAATGTTGCGGAGTTCCCTTATAATTCAACTTCAAAATCGGAATCTATCGATTCGTCTCAATTTGCTGAGCGTGCGTGCCTGTATTCAGATCAACGTAATACTCCTGGTTATTGATGGTTTGCTGATGGTAGGCTACCTAATTGAGTTGCTGATAAGCTGTTCAAACTGCTTTTACTTCGATTTTACTTCATCTCGTTTGTATATATAGAAGAACCTAACGTCGGCGCCCTGATGCAATGTAGCAGTTTGAAGTCAGTTTCTATTATGTCCACCACGGGCTTCACAGCAGGCTGGCAGCAAAGGCGTTGCCTGGTGTATGAATTTGAATACTGTGGGACCTCGCGCAACGAGTTATACCGTTCCGGCACCGAACTTGTCACCTGAAATGCTCGTCTTGTGAAACGAGAGAGTTCGTAGCCAATCAAACTGCATCAGTTAACTGATTGGATCTAGGCAACCGAGGACCCACTCACTGGCAGCAAGTCTCAACGGCAAACAATGGCGCACACAAGCACTGGCAATTTCTTAAATGAGCGCAAGCTCATCCACTGAGACGAATTGCCTGCGAGTGATGCCCTGGTTACCTGAAATGTTCGTAGATGGGGCTGCCCGTCATCCGAGGCTTCACTGCACAATGAAAGCAGAAAAGCACTGCACCTACCGCAATCTTTTCCCCTCCGCCACCTGGGACCGGTGTCATGACCAAATCGAGAAGACTGCAGGCGAGAGAAAGCACAGGTAGCTGACGTAACCGGAGCCGCCCCTAAACGTTGCCCCACACCTGGCTGGCATCCCGCAGAGTGAAGGTGCCATAGAGACCACATGCAGAAGGAGCCATTACAAGCTGACTCTTAATCCGCCAGTCGGCCACACCATGTAGACACACACTGGACTGTCGCGTGGTCAATCTGCCATCTTTGATTGGCCGGAGGGGTGCGCCCTCTTTGTGCACCTTCGGGAAACCATGGTAGCAGGCCAGGGCAGTTTAGTGCGCTCTCGCCATGCGTCGATCGATTGTCGATACTGCACCTGAGTTCTCAATTGCCAGCAGCGTTGTGTTTATCACGCATGTCAGCGTTTTTATGGGGTTTGATTTGCATGGGACGTAGGACTGACGATCGTCTAACAAATTTTGAGCTTTGTGAGTGTAGTCTGTCCTGTCCAATACGACAGTGGACCACCCCTTGTCCACCGGCACTATGACGAGGTCACTGTCGGCTCTGAGTTCTCTAAGTGTCTTACGTTCGACCTTGGGGAGAGCGTCGCGACTCGGACAAACTGGACTGACCGCACGCTTCAAATTATGCCACCAGTTGGCAACCTTTCAACTACCGGCTTTTAGCGCACCATGATAGCTTCAAGCGTGTCAGCTAGTTTATAGCGAGGAAAGTGCGCTAAGCCATCGATCTCATTCTCTACTGGCATTCCAAATACCCAGCAAGTTTCCGGGCTAATCAGTGTGGGTTGCAGAAATGGGCACAGCTGCCGATACTTATCGTGTCAGAGTGTATTTTCTAAACCTGCTTCTACTTCGCGTTCAGTGACAGGGCCCAACGCATCTGCATCTCACTTGTGTACGTAGAGGTATTTGTCATCGGTAGCCTGACACCATTCAAACCTTCATGGACCATCAATGCAAACAAATGTTCCGATACTTACGTTCTGGATCGCAATCATTTTCCTCAGCAGGTACAATTCCACCTAAAAGACGATCACGATTCTACTCACGGCCAAGCCTAGCTTCATCATATTTCGGAAGTCAAATTATGCGAAAGAACGTTTTTGATTAATTCAGTCATATAAAGGAGGGCGAAGTTAGCAAGTTTTTAAGCAACCATTCAGTAGTATTTAGGGAAAAAAAGGGGGGGGCTGTTAAGGGATCAGTCTTAATTAATTAGGGACCAGAGATGGTAAAGGATCCGAAAATTAGTTCATGTGGCCCCTCGTCCTTGTCTCACGTTTCGTTGGGAGGCGTGATGACGGAAAGTGTCATCTTCTCGTGACGGCATGGTTGGCTTGGCGAAGCTTTGCTCGTCCTACAACAGATACCATTTCGGGGCAGACTTCCCGGCAGTAATTGCGAATATCTCAGTAAGCTTTGCTACTTTGTCCAGAGGCATTCCGTCGCTCTATAAACAAACTAGCTCTGAACTGCTTCAGCTCTTCAAATTACTGTAAAGTTTTCCTATCAAATCACAATAATGGAAGATTTCGTTCCCCTTTCTTACTGATCGAACAAACTTGGAACCCTTTGTGTGCAGCTCCATACCAGCGCTATCTGTCCACAGTGTTTTAACGTTTACAGCTGTGATGCCACCGTCTAATTAAGCGATGTTTGAGTAACCGAGGAAGAACAAAACATGTGTGTCACTGGAGTAAAGCCAGCGGGCTGAATGTGGCCGCGGGGCGAAGCCCGGGCCTGGCGTGGACTACTCCCAGTTACACCTGATAGCGTCTCCAGTGTCCGTGTGCAACTCACTGTACGAGATGTGACAGTTGCTTATGAGTGATTGTCAAGCAAGTTCAAGTGTTGCATGATTGGTGCGTGGCTTACTCGACGAGTGTCCAGAATTGAGGTTCCCTACTGCGTGGCGCGCCTAAGGGGCTCTAGAGGAGCTGCTACTAGTTGGACATGCGCGTGGCCTCGTGTGCGTGTGCGCACCTGTGTCTGTGAGTGTCTGTCCTGTTCAGTGGTTTAAAGTCATCGCGTGGGGACAGTCACAGCGAAGACACAAGACACTGTGGCAGTCCGCATTGACACCGGAATCATTGTTGGCCGTAGGCCACAGGCGCGAGGCGTCAGGCCAGCCTGCGAGATTATGTTGGCATTCGGTTAGGCTGGGCTCCTAACGCAAAGGCGGTCTTTTTCATGAATATCATCCGCGGATTGCACTTGCGCCCATATTTTTTCTCTATTAAGCGTGATGCCGCTTCACCGCTGTGCGCCACTACCGCATACAACGCGCATAATAGCAATGTGAAGGGTATGGGGCTGTAGGAACAAAAAATGAATCACGCTATAGTAGCAGTAGTGGGTTTTGACTGTTGTAGCGTTCGTATAATTCAGTTGGGTCATCCAGTTGAGAAGCCGGTGAGCGGTTGCGGACTACGACGGCTAGCTCACTTACTTATGCTCCAAAGTATCAAGAAATTGTACCAGTTTTAGCTCACTTCACAACCAACTTACCAACCCGCCACAACCGTTTTAACTGGGTTCCCTACCACAGGTGATTCTTACTGTCCTTGAAACGTCAACTGATGGTTTTAATTGATTGCATTTTGGCTTTGTCTTGATCAAACGCGTTGCTCCCAGAGGCCTGCGCACATCACGCCGTTTTAACGCCAGAGAAAGTTTTTTTAAAACTGTGTCACATGTCTTTGATTAAGGCTCTTTGCATCTCGCTACA
>JAYGXS010000551.1:0-24190 GCA_036362985.1 Ligula intestinalis
CTACTACTACTACTACTACTACTACTACTACTACTACTACTACTACTGAAAGCATGCTTATTGGTCCTAGGGCGGAGCTGTAACTAGGTATTATAATGCAAGAGAGTAGTAGGCTTATTCAGCAAGAACGGCCTTCACTTAGCTGGGAGAGGAGGCGCTTACCTGGGGTTCCCGACGAACTTGAAGGCGGAACCGTGCTTTAATACTTCTGGGTAGCTTATTCCAGATTGATATGGCGTTTACTGAAAAGAATTGCCGGCACTCAACTGTGCGTGCCATAGGAAGAAATAAAAACACACATCGATAACTGGCACGCCGAGATTTCTAGAGCTGCCTTATTGTACTGAGAGAATTAAAGGTTTAGCTACTTTTAAATCATCAGCGTACATGAACGGTCTACCAAACTGAAAACAATCTGAAAAGTCATTGACAAACAGGCAAGATAGGAGCGGACCCAGTTAACTACCATGTATAACTCCACTCCTCACATGCGTGGGGTTGGAGATAACATTGGAAATTTTTACTCGTTGTGTGCAAGCATCCAAATATGAAGAGATAAAGTTCAGAGGCTTGCTACCTATGCCGAAGGAGGCCAGTTTCAGAAGGAGGTTATGATCGACCCGACCAAAGACCTTGGTAAAATCAAAATAGACGGTATAAAGGGCAAAACCGCTGTCTCTGGATTGTAGCACATAATCAAATAAAGAGAGCTGGCAGGTGTCACAAGATCGTTTCTCGAGAAATCCATGTTGAGCTGCATTAAACAGGTTCTTCTCTGTCAAGTGACGCTTCACCTTTTCTTTGATCAAGGCTTCCAAGATCTCCGAGGCTGTGGGAAGTGTATTAACAGGCCTAAAGTTGTCAAATGACGTCGATAAGCCATGGTTGGGAATAGGCATTATGTGCGATTCCTTCCACAATGAAGGAAAGGTTCCGCTCTCAAGATCAACATTAAATATCTTACACAGAATACACGAAAAATATCATTCGATTCAGCTTTTAGAAGGCTAACTGGAATGCCATCTGGTCCTGGACGATAAGATTGAGGATGACGACGAATGGCTACAGTCACGTCCCAGAGGGTAAAACTTATGGTTTCGAGGACGGCACGCATCCAAGCCCGGATGGGCGGAGGTGCAGCAAACGAGCTTTCACTAAACGTTTTGGATAGGAACGCATTGAAACTATCGGCGGTCAAATTAGCGTCAACTATGGGGTTTCCTTAGGCATCTTGAAGGATGGGGTGCTGCGTTTTCCTTTGCGATTTGACTGCGCGCGAAACGAGTTTCAGAACATTTAGGGAAGGGTTTTTAGCGAAGGACCGGAGGGTGGAAACCATTGCACGTCAAAAAGGTTAAAATCGCCTGCAATCAAGCAATACTTAATATCCAAGTCGGCTGCAGTATGAAATGCCTGCGAGAGACAAATATCGTAGTCCACATTAGCATTAGGTGGATGATAAACACAGCCAACGAGTAGGAAGTATTTGTTCTTTTGAACAGCTCGTAGCCAGCAGCTCTCCTCCACCGCCGTGAATTGTAGATAGTCCAACAGGAGAGCTGTAAGTGGCTGCTTAATATAGATGCAGCTTCCTCCACCACGGCCATTGTTTTGATCATTGCAAATGCATGCATAGCCTAGAACAGAGAGTTCAGAGTCAGCTACGCAGACCGATGCCCATGCCTCGGTTACCATAACAATGTCTGGGCGGTTGAAGAAAACCAGAATCTGGAGCAGGGGAATTTTATTAAGCAGTGATCTGGCATTTTAAACGACCAATTTAAGAGAGCAGCTCTTAGGTTTCGGTGGCGGGACAGTTAGGCTGTCACTGCTACCGGCTTCCACCAGAGAGATGTCCTTTTGACTTGAAGTATTTGTTTCTCTGTTATTTTGAGATTTTTCTCGCCATTGGTTCTCCGATTCTCGAGCTCTATTATAAGCTGTCTCATCTTCATCCGCTCTTTCAACTCGTAGTCATGCTGAAAAAAACTTACGAATGCAAAATCCATAAGGATGGTTTGCGCTCTAGCAAAAGTTGCAACTGTGCTTCAGTTTTTAAAATAACTTTAAGAGGTCGTGGCCGAGAATTTGATTCTGTAGCTGTTGGAGCCTTCCCTATTCGAAATGCCTTAAGAATACAGAATGACTCGCCTGGTTTAAGCAACGGTTTGGCGTAGTCTTTCATAAGAACCACGTCATGTTTAACTAGTTCTTGTGGGGTTGTCGACTCTGCCTATGGGGCCCCCTTTACAACTATTTTCTGCTTGCGACTCAATGGGGGCATTCATTGCGAGCTCACGTGTTTTGACCGAGCAAGCACTTGTATCCGGTACACTCGGTTCGATAGGTTCTGATGTACTGGCTATTGAGTTAGCTGAGTGCAAACCCGTGACCCGTTTGGCCTTCCTAGCCCCATGTTTCCTTTGCTTTATGAACTTTTCGACCTCTTTGTCATCGCTTTCTTGTGCACCCTCGAGCAACGATGTGGTGCTAGGATGCAAATCCCGATAATTGCTAATGTTGTTTAAGCCGAGTGACGATGGTTTAGACCGCGGGCTTTACACATGATCTGATATGCAAGTTTTAGGTATGTCCGTATCCGTTGAGTCCGAGGTCAACAATCTCTTTGTGGATTCTCTTCGTGCATTCTCTGTCGCGTTTGAGGAAGTCCGAAACGCAACCCAACTGGATTTTCTGTAGAAACGAGTCATAAAGTACCATTGTACTCAGTGGCCTGCGAAATATTCTGAAGAATCGCAGCAGTCCTACCAACGACGATATTCTCTGTCAACCGTCAATGACTGCATTCTGTTCTACGAAAGTTTTGTGGACCCACAGCAATTACAAGCAAGGATCTAGAGACAGTTTCACACTGGATATCCGGACATAAACCGCATGAAGGCTCTCGCTCGCAGTTATATGTATTGGCCTCACATGGACCCATGACTGGAACAGCTGGCCCGCTCATGCCTCAAATGCGCTTTCACATCAAAGACGCCAACGAAAACAACACTCAAGGCATGGCCTGTTACACAAGCTCAAATGTCCATGGTCCACATCGATTATGCTGGACCGCTCTATGGCCAGAACTTCCTTGTCGCTGTTGCCGCACGCAGCAAATGGCCAGAAGTCATTCTCATGGAACGCACGACAGCCGAAGCCACGATAAATACTCATGGGCGACTGTTCAGCAGGTTTCTTTGTCTCGAAACTTTGGTAAGTTGTAATGGGGGGCAGTTAACATCAGCCACCTTCGCCCAATTCTGAAAACAGTCGGGCAGTAACCACGTGCATTCACCCGCAGTCTAACGGACAGGTTGAGTGATTCGTCGACACCTTCAAGCGGGCTCTCCAGAAGTCAAAAGGGGAGGAGACGACGGCAGAAGTTCTGTAAATGTTCCTGCAGAAATATCGAGTCACTCCAAACCAAAACACTGCAGACGGTGTCTCTCCTGCAGAAAAAATTAATAAATTGTATATTGGAGGCCCAAAGGGCCCTTTCACGCAGAGAAAGCTTTGCACACCAATCGACGTTATTCGCCTGCTATCATCTGTCGGTGTTGGGGATGAAAGTCCATTCGACGACAATCCAACCAAGGCCATGGAATTAAGCAGCGATAGCTTCATCCGGATCAGATAGTGCTGGAGAAGGACTACAGGAAAAATCGGGAAAAAAGAACGCTTGGACGTATAAACCGAAAGTGAGGTGACGTCGTCTACGACATTCGGGTCGGCTCACACATTCAGGTGCGCCACGCCAAGCAGTTAAACCCCACCGAATGTACTGACATGACAAAATCAAGCCCAAATTAATCCTTACTTGACACTTCCAATTTGCGAAAACCAAGGCAAGAACTTCGCTGTTACAGTGCCAAATCAATATCCTCAATATCTTAGAAGAAGAACGCAAACGGTTCTGTTGCAAGTGAACCCGCGCCTCAAATCTTACAATCCACCTAAAACGGGGTTGTTAGGATTCTTCCTAACGAGCTGCCCTGGCGAGCTCTCAAATCAGGTTATCGGTCCGCCCACACACAAAGGCCACGTGCGTCCGGATGCGCCTTGAAGGGGCCGAGGTGTTACGAGGTGGCCAGAAAAGAGACGGCCAATCGAGTCGCTATTCGCATGAGGACACAATCTAATTGGTCCTATTCTATTACCTTGCTTGCTTAAAGTTACGTTCAAGGGGCACAATAAACAATTTTCTTATCCCTGCGACCTTATTTGCTGAATTCCTTGTTGGATTGACATAAAGAGTATGGGACAGCACAAATCTAGCTTTTGGTAGCCATTAGAACAAACGTACTGTGCGGACTTCCTTCAGCTGGGAGCCTGGGCTTTTTTGCCTAGAACGCAGAGGCTCAACAGGAAAGGGCTAGTGAACATGCTCTGCCTATATGGAACGACCACAGCGAAGACTTGCTTCTGGCACATTGTGTTAAACGACGCAGCACAGCTCACACTTCTACACGTCCAATGCATAGTCAACGTTAGGTTCGACATACTTTGGAATTGAGGCCAGCACACATATACTTGCGGACGTAAATAACAAACCTCTCCACATTAGGGCGCCCACCAGGAAATTTGCGTGTATTCCTCGCCTTGAAACAGTAACCAGTTTCCTAAATACGCTCAGCACGGAAAATATAATACTCACCGGTCTAAAACGCTCAATCACCTACTGTTGTGCATCGTAGGATGCAAATTTATGCTGGAATAAAAAACTTTGTAGTCTTTGACATAGGACCATTAGCCAACATTCTCACCTGCTGACGCAAAATTCCGAAACCACCCAAATATTCAAGGATACGCACGTCAAAAATGTAGCCAATCAACAAACAGAACGGTCGCCCAAAAGGAAACATCACAACTCGCTATTAATTGCAAGAATTCTGTTGGGTAGTTCATCGCGGGAATCATTTAGTCAGGTGGATAAGCAGAGAAGACAATATGGTTGCATGCCACCATATATTCTAGAACATAAACAAATTTTCAGATAGCGAACGGTCGGCAAATGGCATTCTGACAACAGTCGTGAACACTTACCGGATGAAGCAAATGAAACGCAGTGGCATCTAGGACGGGAGGGGACGACATATACACTGAATTCAAGTGGTTGTCTTGTGACCTTGAAATCACAATTCAAACTCCACTACATTTAGAACTGAATCTCTTTTCCTTAAATACTCCTCTAAACCAAAAAACAATCTGCTTAATGTTTCTTGCAAGGAAAGGCATTTGCCTGTAACTCATCATTGTACGCTAACGGCAACCGCGAAAGACACACGAATTTTAAGAAACGCTACGAATTTTTTCTTATTTGCTTAATGTCAAATTATTTGACTGGCGAATGTGAACACACCATCTTTTCCTTTGCTGATGATATGCTCCCATTATCCCGCCAAGATTGTATGATGCACTGTTATAGCCGCAGACGTTGAGCATACCACACAGGGCTATATACAGTAGAATTGGGATATGCTCCGACTGATAACAGAATATATGAACGAATCGCCTGGAGTCGTTGGAGCTACCTTCAAGTCAGCGTAACAGAGAGTAAGGATTGTTGTAATTGTCGAACCTATAAAGCAAAGCCATGGCTTGGTGGTAACGGTAAGAGGCAGCGATGGAAATGCTGGAGATATTTGGGGAACCGAAACCTGGCGGCCCTTCAGAACAGAATGAATTCCTTGTTTGAATATGTGACTGAAGACATTTTGAGTTTTTATGAAGGTGGTGTAAGCGATACTTAGGGAAGATGCATGATTAATGGTCACCTCCCTGAGATACTCTCTAGCTCCGCCTCCTCTAGTAGACCGTAGAGAGTAGCAGTTGCACTTCCTGCGAGGACCCCACAGTTCTACCCCCTCCAATAGTGATAGTTTCAAAAATTTCCTCCTCGAGGTTCATTTCTGAAGATTGCCACCAGTTGTTTGTAACCGCTTATTATAAACGTTTGCATCTATCCAAATAAACGCTTATGTCTAAAAGTTTCCAATTGATGTATACCTCATTGCATATCAGCAGTGAGCAGAGGGGCTTCTACTTAATTTTAAAGTGTTAATACTATCAGAAGACAATGGATTTAAACGTAACTTTGAGTACCAGCCCTGAACGAAAGGAAAATACACTACTCAAGGACCCCATGTGCTCGGATATTACATAAAAATCTGAAACATCGACCCTATACTGAATTACTTCCGTCACTTATGGCGGTGCACTAAATTAACTTCGAAACTAAGGTGTTTTTTGAACGTTCGGGGGAGAACGTTTTTATGGGAATTGAAGATAAAGTTGAAAGGATGAGCTGTTAATGTGAATAGATACTCTGCCCTATCCCGTTCAATTTTAGCTCTTCAAAATTTGTCTTCGGCAAACATCCATGGTTCTCCAAATGGTCGCGGACAGGACTGCAATTTCTACGGGTTGTTACGCAGGAATTACGGTTTCACCACTATTGCGGACAGGTCGATCATATATGTGACCTGACTGGTTTCAGGTTTTGTGCTATGTTTTTTAATCCGTATTTTTAGTTACGCATGCTTCTGTGGCAGTCCTCCGATCAGCCTTGCGCTGACACCTTTTTCTCCCCTTCCCGGCTGTAGGCCCACATGTAACTCTCCCTCCCGCATGAATAATCGTGCTTTCGGCGCGACGCCTGGCCTTCCTGCGTGCTCGCATATACCCAGGACGCCCTTGTTCGATCTGCTGCAAACGCTACCCCCAATCAGCGTGGCCCATTACCTGATTGGTTGCAGGAAGGGCCCCGGGTTGCCTCCAGCCCTGCGCAGAACACAACACAGCAACTGCCTGGTCTACTCCTTTATGTAGAGCCTTTTGTTGGCTTCTTTTCCTACAGTATACTGTCCTACCTAATTGGTTTTACTGACGGGCTTGGATAACTTTCTGTAGTCGACCATCACTCCTTTTGACACTGGTCTCCCTCCGAGCACGTTCTTCTTCAAGTCTATGATATAAACAGTTACTGATCATGGACAGTTTTCCAACAGAAGGTCAGCGCATTTAAGCGCCTATTTTTGATTCTGCTAGTGCTGCAACTTTCTAAATTGGCTGAAAAACTAATGGAGACGTACGACTTTGCCAAACCACCACTTGAGCATCATCCGCGACTGCAGTTGTTTCTGTGTCCACTCGCAGATCTGAAGGCTACGATTGAACAGCTTACCGCCGAGGAAACTTATCGTCAACAGCGAGCAACCTCTTTATCTGAGAGCCCGCCAAGGTCATCTACCCGGTATTTCCAGCCAACTTCATCTGGTCCCACCTCACCCAGCACCTGCTGTTATCACACCATTTTCGGTGTCAAAGCCCATCGCTGCATCTCTCCCTGCTCCCTCATTTCCACTCGGAACAAACGGATAAAACTGGTCCATACGAAGGTTAATCATACCAATCTTCCTGGCGTTTCTAAACCCAGTCGCACCTTTTACGTCTACGACAGCAAAAGTGGTTGACGTTTCTTGGCTGATGCTGGCGCTCAACTGAGTGTTATTCCTCCTTCAGCAGCCGACAGTCGATCTCCCAACCCTGGTTTCTTTTTCAGGCCATCAACCCCTCGCTGACTTTCCCAGGTATTCCTTCATCTGAAGTATCCCGCAAACTCACCATCTTGGACCGTGATCCTGGTAGTCTACTTCGCCAACTTCCTACGAGATATCCTGGTCGCAGTCGCCCCACCTTCAGTGTTTCTACACCGTGCGATGTTGTTCATCACATCCAGACCACTATCCTTAATGCATTTTCTCGCTATCGCCGTCTCGCGCCTGCACGAGTTATTGCTGCCAAGGCCGAGCATATGCTCCAGATGGGCATTGTTCGTCAATCTGAAAGCCCATGGGCCTGCCCTCTTCATATGCTCTTCAAGATTGACTCTGATGACTGGCGTCCCTTGGGTGACTACAGGGGTTTACACAAGATCCCAATCCTGGACCGCTATCCGGTTCCACATCTTCAGGACTTTGCCAGTGATCTATTAGGCAAGTCCATGTTTTTTAACTAAGACCTAGTTCGGGCCTTCCATCGGATTAATGTTGCCCCAGAGGACGTTAGAAGGACGGCCATCACCACCCATTTAGACACGTTGAGCTCTTGCGCATGGCGGTTGGACTCCACAACGCCTGTCAAACATTTTAGAACTTTGCTGACTGGGTGCTTCGCGGCCTCCTATTTGTTTACGCCTACGTCAACGTCTTAGTTGCCATTTCCACCACCGAAGCCCGCATGGAGCATCTCACAACGGTGTTTGACCGCCTTCAACAATTTGGCATTGTCCTTAACCCATACAAGTACGTTTTTGGCGTTCCCACTCTTGAGTTTCTTGGACACCTGATTGACACCAAGGACATCCACCCTCTCCCTTCCAAAATTGCGGCCATTAGCGATTTACCGTCTCCTCCTTCCCAGCGTCAACATCACCGATTTTTGGGCATGGTGAATTTTTGCCGCCGCTTCCTGCCCAACAGTGCCAACACCATTCTTTCACTCCTGAACTTATTCTCAGGTCCCAAACGTTGGTTCGAGTTATCGCAGACACCCTCGCTGTATTCGACAAGATCACGGCTGCCCTAGCTGATGCCATCCTACTTGCGCACCCAGTCCCTGATGCTCCCATCTTACTCATGGTTGATGCTTCCAATGATGCAGTCGGCGTGGTTCTCCAACAGCATCTTGCAGGTCAGACACGACCTTTAACTTTCTTCTCTAGAAAGTTAAAACCTGCTGAACCGCACTACAGCACATTTAAACAAATGCTCCTGGCTGTCTACCTCGCCATAAAACACTTCCGGCACTCGCTTTAGGGCAGGGAATTCACTGTTTTCTCTGACCACAAGCCACTCTTCCAATCAGAGAAAATTTTATTACCGGGAGATTCGCCAGTTGGACCATTTTTTCAGTTCACCTGAGATGTTCGCCATATTGATAGTGTTGCTGACACATTGTCCAGGCCCTCTATTGCCGCTGACTACTGGCAACGGCACAATTCTCTGTGACGTTTCCAACGCCTCTCATCGCCCCTTTGTGCCGTTGTCCTTCCGAAGCAGTCTTCTGCTCCCTGCACAATCTACCTCACTGTGGGAGTCGAGCCACCGACAAGCTGGTTTCCCACCGCTTTGTCTGGCCTGGGATGTACAAGAACCTGAAAACTTGGAATCAGGCTTGTATCGCTTGTCAACGGAGATAAGTCCACCAGCACAACAAGGCACCCATCGGCGCCTTCCCCAGCCCTGATGCCAGGTCCAGTCCAGTTCATGTGGATATCGTAGGCCCCTTCCCTCTGTCCAATGCCTGTTCATATCTTCTCACTTGTATGGATCGATACACTTGGTGGCCGTAAGGGATCCGATTCCCGATGTTTCTGCTCCAACTGCTTTCACGGCCTTTCTTGGTCGTTGGGTTGCCATTTTTGGCGCTCCTTCCACAACCAAGACTGACCATGGTGCTCAATTCGAGAATAATCTTTGACAGTTTTATTCTCCTTTTTAGACTGTACTCGCACCCGCACTACAGCCTATCACCCGGCTGCCAACGGGATAGTCGAGCGGTTCTACCGCCAGTTGAAGGGCTCCCTACGCACCGCGGTCTACCTAGAGAACTGGATGGACCGCCTTCCACTAGTACCTTGGGCATCCGTTCCTCCTTCAAGCCGGACCTTGACTTTTCCGTCGCTTAACTGGTTTTTTGCGCCACTTTCCGACTTCCCGGTGAGCTGATCTCACCAACCCTTGCAAATGGAGTCGAGGATCCTACCAACCTCCTGCACCGTCTCCGGCAGTTTACACGGACGCTTTCCCCGGTTCTGCCCATGCCCATCATCTCCAAGTCTTACCTCAAAAGAGACTTGGCGACATGCTCCCATGTCTTTTTAAGATCTGACAGAGTTCGCCGGCCACTGAAACCCCCTATGATGGCCCGTTCCGGGTTG
This sequence comes from Ligula intestinalis, assembly GCA_036362985.1. Classification (NCBI taxonomy): domain Eukaryota; kingdom Metazoa; phylum Platyhelminthes; class Cestoda; order Diphyllobothriidea; family Diphyllobothriidae; genus Ligula; species Ligula intestinalis. The sequence continues at coordinate 9,944 of JAYGXS010000551.1, forward strand.
TTTCTAGAGGTGAGAAGATCTTCCGCATCCTTTGCAGAACACAAGAGGAGCTCGTGAACATGGACCACTTCCAAGCTGCCGTCTGTTACAGTAGGCACAGGGGGAGTACCGTAAGATACTAGGACTAAATCCCGAATTAGAGTAGCTAGACAGGCAAACAAATACATAAGGACTTGCTAATACAAGTGAAAATGCGAGTCTGCGACGGATTTCTAAACGTCAGGCTAAAAACATACTGTCCCAGCGATCGAGTCATCTACTACTCAGCATATGGACTTACTAAGGAAAAGACGTTGTAGTAAATAAAAGGGACTAGCTGGAAACGCTACACAACCTCATGAATTCAACGGTAGCAGGAATAACCTTTACGCTCGAAAAAGGTGTTAACAGTTAACATCCATTTCTTGACGCCTTCGTACAGCGGAATACTGACCGAACGTTTCAAAAATCGATTAACCCTAAATAGGCCTATGCAGATTTTATCCTTCATCAAAAGACCAACCACTCTGTTAACACCATAATCAATTGAGCAAAAACACACAGTTTTAGCACCGAGCTTTACCAGAAGGAACTCAAGGACATGGTCAAACAATGCTCAAAAATGGTTACCCTAGGGAGTTCGGACATCGATGCACGAAACCACAGAAGTTAAAACAAAAGGAACAGTAACTAGATTGCTCCAATCATGCGCCCAATCCAAGAAGTTGGCGAACACTTCCATACATTAAAAAACGTATCTGAACTCGTTGAAAGAAACTTGAAGAAGTAACAGATCCAAGTGACGCACAAGCCAATGACCACATTATGAAATCAGCTTGTACACCTTGAGAATAGGGTTGGCTATTTGAACAGAAAAGAGGTCGACTGCGATGCAGTTTATTTTGGACAAACAGACATGTCAGCCTCTACATGCTTACATGAACATCAATTGGCGGTAAAGAGTCGAGACCATGTGTCCCAAGTTGCCATGCATACACTCGAAACTGGACGCAAATTTGCATGGTACCAAACCCCTATTGTAGGCTCCTGCCCATATAGGAAAGGCCGCGAATTTTTAGAGGCCATTAACTCTAACGACTCATGCATCAATAGGCATGTTGAATTAGATTCAATGTACATAAACCTCGAAGAAGTCTGGAAAAGGCGTCAACCAACAAGCCCTGCTATTAACCAACGATGAAAAAGCATTAGCGATTTTTTCGGTATATTTAAAATACGCACTGTTCTGTATACATTTTCCACACGCCCGAAAACGACCTGGTGTGCCAGAGGCAAAAATTTACAGTAAAGTTTTCTTACGCTTCCCAAAGAACTTCACCCGAATTATATTTCTTGGGAGGCCAATGTTCAAATTCATACGAATAAACAAAATCTGCATAATAATGGATAACTATATTGAATGGAAGACGAACTGTGAGAAAAGGCAATTTATTTGGAGTGAGCGATTGCCCCGTCATGCCTGATAGAATAACAATGCAAGATGGTGAAAAACGCCAGGAAAGAGCCGTGAGATGTGGTGAGTGAAAAGATAGCGATGGGTATTGTTATCAGCGTCAAGGTATGGATTACCGGCAGTTGTGAGAGGAGTACTGAGCCTCTTTACCGGAACGTGGTAATACCGTTCTGGGCCTGGATTCGAGTCAAAGTAACTTGCTTCATTCAAGGAGTTCAGTCTTACCATGGTTGCTTACGCATATTTTCCCTTTCAATGTTATGTTCACAATATTCTGTGCACTGTTAAAAAAATGTGATCGACTGTTACTTCTTTAAACGCCTTGAACTATACTTAGTTAAATGCTAGTCATTCTTTCAGTCCCATATACTAGTGACTAGGTGATAAGTTGCTATCTAGTCTTGCAATGTTTAATTCCGATCCTCTAAGCATTCGCTTTGAATCTGGAAATAAAGAGAGGCTCTTAGTGATTTATGATGACTGATAGAATATTCTTGATACCAAAATAGTTAACCCGAATATTAATCGTCAGACTGTATGACATTTATATGTTTGGACTATTACGCTAACTTCGAAATATTACCTTTGTTTGCTAGAAACAAGCACTCAATTCGTACATTACTGACAAAACCCAAAGTAAAAAACCCGATATAATCATTTGAGTTCACCGTATTTTTTTCCTAGGTTCCAAGAACCTTGAGAGCACGTGAAAGGTACAGTAACAATTAACCTATTAATTTTTTTAAGTCCACGACATCCAGTAAAGCCCAACACAGCTTGTTCTAAGCCATTGCTTTACATTATCCTATGACGCCGTTAACGTTAATTGGTTAAAAGTTAGCGGCTGCGATCTTCAGACCCGGTTCCTTAGGAGAATAATGAGACTTGGGAGGCCAGAATGGTAGGACCAGCTAATTCTCTACAGAATGAGTGGGAGAATAGGGAGGGGGAATTTGACTCTCGGACTAGTGCTGTCAGGGGGCTGGGTCCGGAGCGTAAGAGCATAGACAGTCATCCCAGTCAGTCCCTGTCTGAGTCAGCCTTGAAGGCTAATGGCCGGACAGATTGAGGTCAGCCTACAACTGCGGATGTTTTATTGGCCGCTGCGTTCCCGCGGACTTTGCATCACCTGTGAATTGCTATCCAGAAGCCGAAAGCAGGGAGCGTTCGCGTGGAGCTAGTCGGCACAATCCTGTGCGTGCTACCTAAACCATCCACCAACAATGAGGGTTGCAACCTAAACGGCCCCCACTACAATCGCACATTCACTTCACGCAGCGGCCTGTACGATCATTTGCGAATTCATCGCACAGAGACTGGGAGCCAGTGCGAAATACATTCGAGGCACTCGCTGCATTGTGCATGCACGTTCACCCATCGCGCGGGTCTATTAGACCAAATGCGCATTCAGGAAAACCTGCAGTGAAATGCCGCTGGCTACATCACATCATTATGCCGATCCTCATTAGGAGCCAACATAAATCAACATCAGAAACAATTTGCTGTCATTACACCTGAGGGAGTTCGCGCGTCCAGTGCTGACTTATGTTGCTTACGTTCACCAAGCTTTGCACGCTGCGCGCTCTTGTCCTTTCGCACGCTCGCTGCCGACTCGTTACGCTCGAAGCTAATCAATACTCTCGCTTCATTTGATTAGCTGCAGACAACAGAGCATTCATCCCGCAATCAAGGCCTCACAACAAACAACTTCGCGGACGTATCTGGCGTGCAGACATAGCTAGCAACCGGCGCGTGACGCAGCCTTTGTACAGTTCATTTTCGGGCAGTAAAACTGTTCCCTTTTATTCCGTCTTTCCGGACTTGTGATTTGAGGAACTTTTTGTTGGCGACACAAACCACTTTTAATGCACATACTGAAAGCCACATATGCATTTCAACGCTCAGCCACATATGCTCCAACTGACTTAGCCGATGCATGGTTGAGCCGATCACGGCCTCGTCATCTCGCACATAAGGATTCGCCTTCAAGGTAATTGGCCGCCCAGGTAAGTCGGATAATGCTTCGCTCAATCTGGCCTGCTAATCATTTATAGGATTTTATTTGTATTACGATGTCTCATAAGCAAGTGCTATTAAATAGTATGAGAATATTATTGATATCAGCAGTACATTAGTCTCCGCTCTTTAGAAATATGAGTCTTAGTATTTGTTCTTGCTGTCATTTGTAGTACTATTGGTCTTATTGGCGTTTGTATTGCTAGTACTAGTACTGCTAACCGCAGTCATAATTGCAACAGTCGCACTTCCAGCTTTGCTTTTGGCACTAAAGCAGCTCCTCCACGAAAGGTGTTTTCTCGTTTTTGTTCTTTCCCTGCACAGCCTGCTTTACAATGCTCACCTCCAACTGACGCATTTACTAGACGTACCGTCGGTCCAGTGAGTGATGTGGTTGAGGTGGCTGATCAGTGGACTAGGAGTCAGAAGGCGACAGCTCCTTCTAATCCCCTTGGTGCGTGTCAAGGGGACCAGGTCGTGCTGAGGAGCGCTCAGATGAGTTTGTCGGCTTGTCCGCCACTGCGCCCAATCCATATGAAGCGGCCGGTCAGCTAGGTGGTGACTTAGTGCGGACTGCGGGGGAGACAATGAGGTCGACACTCAGCGCATTTCTTTCTTCCTTATAAAAAATCTGACGCGCTTGAAGCTATTGCAGTGCGCTAAAAGCCGCGGCTTTAAGGATTTCCATCTGAAGGGATAACTGATACCACGCGGTCAGTCCAGTGTGTCTCTAGTTGTGTGGAGTGGCTGGCTGCCTGGCAGACTGAGAGTTAGGCTGCAATATTTCTTTCTTAATAAGGTCTTTATGGCAGTCCCACGTAAGCGGGAGCCTGGCAAGGCGTTGCTGTGGCGTGTATTAGAGGTGCTGAGAGCTAATTGCTGCATTGACAACAAAAGGATCCCCAAATCACAAGTCAGGGAAGCCGGTTTGGTAAACACAGCTTTACCGCCGGAAAATGGACGATAAAAAGGCTGCATTATGAGCTAGCTGCGTCCGCATGCCAGGTGTGTCCGTAAAGTTGTGCCCGCTGCTGCGAAGCCCTGAATGCGTCCTGAGCCAATTAGGTGGCACGGCGCGCATCGATGGGTTCGAAGTAACAGGCGCCTCAGGAGGCGAGTCACCCGGGGCTAGTTTAGGATAGACAGGTCGCGGATCTCTCACAGCGATTGATAAATAAGATGCGGTGGAGTTTGTCACATAGGAGTGCACAATGACTTGGCTAGCGAAGAGAGGATGAATCAATCCAACAGTACGGAAAGCAGACTCGCACAGAGGGGCGGCAGCGCCAGCCACCTACACCTTCCCAATCTCCGGTCTTCTCGACTTCTGTCTTGACACTGGGTACAGGTGAGGGAGTGGGATAGATTCAGCGTATGTGTACTTTCACTATAATCCAGTGCAAGTCACCGCGATTGCCTTCAGTTTGCTGAAGTTCGTGATGGAAATCGTCGATCGAACTGTCGTGTGCTTCCTGAAACGCATTCGTCAACTACATATTGGCATTGACGGGCATGAGAAAATGGACAATAATGATACCACAATTACAAATCTAATTTCCTTGCGCAGGAATAAGGTGAAAGTAGAAACTATGAATTAGAAAGCGTCGGGGTGTGTTGGCAACGTTGGTACAAACATGGTAACGACGGGCAATTGAATCTGAGCATGACTCGGCAAAAGGGGCTGTTTCGAGCAAGTGATTTAAGTGTTGGTTTTCAGTACCCTTCAGGTGCAAACGCGACGGAGTCCGCCGAGGAAGTGAAGATTTTGCCCTTGCAACCCCCAGAGGGAAGTATTACGTTATCACCCCTTTTTGTTCCCTCCATTGTCCCCAACAGTTGTGTTATTTTTCACGCCTTCTTCCTCTCATTGCTTGTTCCTATAGCAATAAAGCTTCATCGTTCTGTTATATTCTTGGAGTGCTGCGAACGTCTAGTAAAGGGTGGAAGGAGATGCCCGATCCAGTCGACAAGACCACACAATGTGACCCTCTAGTTGATGATTAAGTGCCCAGCTCGGGACTGCAAGAATTCATTTGTACAGAGATTCTCAAGGAGAGAACCGGCCAGCCTACTACAACATCAAGAAATATACCAGCGCTAGAACAAATGCATTCAACTGCTTTGGTGTAGTGACGAGAATGACCTATTTTCACACACACACACACCTTTTGGTTTATCAGATTATGGAAAATTAAATTAAAAAGCTGCGCGTTGCATGCGGTTGTGGTTGCAGGGTACTGACAAACTCATTTGTCGTGAAGACGCAACACGGACCAATTTTCCGGACTTTATGTACAATTTACACGTTGAAATTTTTGATAGCACACATCCCGTCCAAGGAAATGGATCAAAGTGGGATGAGCAGGTTTATGGTAAATGTATATATTGGAGTAACCACCTAGGTTCAATAGAGTTTGGACAAACGCTTGGAATCAGGGAAAAGGCTCGTGAGCAGTAGAATGACAGTGGTGCAGGCTAGTAGCTAGTGGTACGGCAACGGTTGCTCAATAATTGGTCAAGTAATGTCTCCGATGGTTGTAACCATGGGTTGGAAGGGAAGAAGGCTAGTCGAAGCAACTAGATGATGTATGCAGTCGAGATATGAGATTGCATCTTTTCAGGGAACCGACCTGTTCCAATTTCATGAAACAAATGAACCAGATGCTGACCAGTATAATGAATACGCGTTTTCAATGTCTTGAGGAAATAAATGATAACCTCATACCTAAACTATGGCCAGATTTAACAGTAATTTTTCTGTTCATTTGACCGAACTTGTTAAATTTAATCAAAGAAGAGAGTGTTGTACCCAGCCTGTTGTGTGATGAAAACCAACAAATTCAGTCTTATTGGACCGCGTTCAATTCTGCCAATTGGTAAAATTTGCACATTCGGTTTACAATTACACTGAAAAGTATATTTATTGCCCCCACCAAGGTTGCATAGAATAATTGGAGGAAAGCCAAAAACCAACACAAGGAATTCAGACGATGAAATCGAGATTTGGTGTACTTAAATAAAAAAATGGCCCAATTACATTGTGTTGCCTTTGTTCTTCGCGCAGTATGCTATCCATTGCTTCATTTAGCCCGACCCATAAAACCACCATTAGCACAATTTCCGTATTACAGGTAATTGATTCTTCTTCTCTGAGCGGGATAAAACATCCAGTTGTCATAACGTATTTTGAGTCTACAAAGATGAACTGAAGATCCAAATACCGGACTTTCGTGGAGCTTCGCATGGTTTAATGCAATGGAAATCTAGAATGCACAAAAATATGCAAATACCGAGTGAAATTAATAACAATTCTCAAATGAACACTAAACGACTGTTATAGATACCTCCAGGCATACAAAATACACTTCCTGATTAGTAGGGAGTTTGGACATAATTGAATAATCCATTAGAGCCACTTGGAAAGAAATTCGGCGGCTTCGGTTGAATATGAAAGCACGCCAGCGAGGGGAAGGATTTAGTACAACCAACATATCTACGAAGTGTCCACCGGGAGCCACAAATGCAATTACGGTGGAGATTTCGTAGCTCAGTTGGCTGTGTTTTGCACATGTGGGTCAAACGAACATTGGAGAATGTTTTCGGAACGCCCCATGGATGTGTGGGATACGATGTGGTCCGACCGGATAATAGGCGATCTAACGTATCCCAACATGTATAAGCTAATCGAATAGGATAAGGCGTGGAAGGCCAGATTGTTATGAATGATTTACTAAGGTAAGAAGGAGTAGAATATGAGTAACATGCAAGTGACTCCCAGACAAGTGCAGTCGAGGCATAAGCGGGTCGGAGTCCAGAGTGGCATTCCGGCAAGTCGATCACCGACTCTGGAGGTCTGCAAACGAACAGTAGGTCCTCGGGCCTGGAAGTGTCTGAACGTAAACAACTTCCCTGCAGGAGAAAGTGCACTGGTCTCACCTTGAGATGTGATTGGCTAGTGAGACCAGACAAGTCACGACCTTGAGTGGGGCTTTGACTATGGCGTCTTGCGAAGGCGTGGTGGTCACGCCAGACATAGCCTAGTCAGCACGGCGTCCGAGGAAAGCATGACTAAGAATAAAGGGGGTCGCTAAAAATGTACCACTTTTTCCTGGATCTGGAATCAGTCATTTCGTGCGTCTCACTTAGGACAAAAAGGTCAACACCGGTCTCACACGACCTTAAATTCCTTCTATTGTAGTCGACAATTAACCTGTGTATCCATAATAAAGGCCTCCACAGTCATCAGCCGAAGCAGAGCCCTCCATACCTTGGGTGTCGCGATTAAATCAAGATTATCCATCATAGCCACCCATCCCATTTTCCTTGCTGGTAACACTTATCGGATAGAGTCGGCTAAGCAGTCATCCATCCATCTGACAACCGGGGCCCTTTTATCCCGAACAGTTACGGGACGGCAAACGGAAAGATGAACTCACTTAGTCAATGCTGTTCGGCAGTAACGCCAACTTACTGGACTATGAAATACTGAGTCATCCTAAAGCATTTAGGCAAATTTACATGGCATTGAGAGAAATTATATCATGAGCAATATGAAAGACATTATTTGGAGTCGGCTTGAGTGGTTCTGAAAACATATAAACGATGCTGCAGACAAGAAACTATGACACCAATTCAGATAAATATATGTATACCTATCGCGATTGTCAGTAAGCAGCCAAAGCGCCTTGAATGGCGATCAAAAGGCTTTAAAGGTGTTACTGATGGGGCGAGGAACCGACATGTCACACGTAATAGCCAGTTTGACATTGCTTTACTTTGTTAATATTCCCTGACATTTCTTTGAACCTTCCCAGGCTATTGCAAAGTTGGAGTTTGCCGAATATCCGGCGTCAGTGATCACTGGCTACTTTAAACCTTCAGAATCCCTCGGCTGCTTTGATGGGTCTTCCGTGTTGCAAGACATCAAGGCCGATGAAACAGAACTTTTCACAAAATAAATACAGAAAACACCAGAAATAAAAGGCAAGACTTAGGGTTCTAGCGAAAAGGACAGGCAACAGTGCGCGCAAGCCTCACTACATTTAGCTTTTTCTCCTAGAAGTTAGCTACATACTCAGTGTCTATCTCTCGAGAGTATTGAATTAATTTCCTGACAACACACATGCAAACAAGTTAAGCGAAGCAACGAACAATGGGTGAATTTTGAAATGAAAAGAACAGGGATTTCATTGGCTAAGGCACTTTAACAGCAATACAAGAGTCTGTTGGAAGACAGGGATCCATAGTACTACTCCTATTCACAGCTTTGAGGAGGAGCAGGAACACCAATTTTAGTAGAAAGAGCAGCCAGATACTATGCGTGCGGATGAATGCAGCGCGTGGGATTGTGGACGTCAACCTCAAGTTTGTCGCACATGGTGTTTGTGAAGGGCAAACAGTTGAGGTACTTGCACCAGGCGCAGCTTGTGAGTGGACACTTCAGAAAGACAACCAATAGAGTAATGAACAGTGCAGTCCAAAGGAGGGCGCAACAAACAACAACCTTCAATCGCCGATTCTTCATTCGGCATAGCAAGGCCTCCAATTGAGCAGCAGTGCGCTCTGACTGGTCGTCGTCGCCAAACGTTCCAGAAACTGACAGAACTTTTTGTCGTTTTTTTCCCCTTCCTCTTTTCTTCCCTTCTTCACTCTCATTTCCTTTTCTTTGGTTGTTATTTTCAACTTTTTGCTTCTTGCCTTTCTTCTTTTTCTTTCTTGTCATATATCGACTTGCGGCGAGGATCTCTGGGGGGAGTTTGACGCAGCCGAAACCAAGATAGGGCACAAACACGTAGGAGAGGAGGACCCCAGAGATAAAGCCTGAGACGTGGGCGTAGTTGTCTAGCCAAGGTAGGAAGCCCACAAAAAGAACGCCAAAGATTGGCAGAGATTGCTGCAGGATGGCTGTCCAGGGGTAAGTGAAAATTTCATGAGTTTGAAGATAGTCAACAAATACGACACCAAAAAGGGCAAAATGAGCACCCGTCGGTCCCGTGTTAACCTAAAACAATCAAAGTATGTAGGGCATGCAAAGCGTCCAACAAGTAGATTAAAGTAAAAAAAAAAACATTGAAAATAGTAGTGCCGACAGGACCTGACAAAAAATTTGAACGAGGAAAGTCAAGGACCAACCCACTCGCTCGAGATTTTACCGAAAGGAGGGAATAAACGCCTAATACTTTGGAATCGCATCTACGCGGCTCAATTGTCGTTTGAAAAAAATGTGGAAACTTTAAAATATCAAGGACACGAAAGCAGGGAGAGGGGCGTCGGCGAGTTAAACACAATTAAGTACAGGAAGATAAAAACGTACGTGGTAGGGAAGCATGATTCCCGAAGCCAGACTGGAGAAGCAACCCGACAGGATGTAAATGAGTGCGACTCGTAACCAACCGAGCAGCTTTTCCAGATTTCGCATGAGAAGCAGCTGAATTATTAGCGAAAGAGCTAAATGGATGATCCTGGAAGGGGTACAGAAACAGGAAAAAGGGAAAGTTGAGCGTTGCCTCCGATTTCTGTATGCTAGGCGGCAGCAAGGTTTCAATTGCCTAAAAAGCTCCACCTAAAGACAAATCGTCCATTTGCCTTTACGGAAAGTCAACAAGACACAACGGGGAATTATTAGTTACAAAGTTCCGTGCGGAGACGGGAGTTTTAAAAAGGTTGGCACGACAAATGTTACATGGTGTCAAAATCTAACTAAGATAAAAACAAGGGTGAGTAGGTGTTGCAAGTACTCGCCACTATGAAAATTCAGCGAAAGTAGGGCGCCAATGCTAAAAAGAGACGCCAGACACCTTTAATATATCAACATGGTGACATGGTAGTTCAGCTGCCACAACTATGAAAGGACATTTTGGAACATGTTTTCCATAAAATAGTTGGATTAATAAGAACAGTGAAAATCAAAATGAAAATTATTACCACTTAAGTAATCCTTTTTAACGAATGTGGTTTTTGTGGGCTACAGAAAAAGCGAACACTTGAAAGCCAGCACTCTAACGTGACCGAAATATCACCAGATGATGCTACATGACACTAAATATTACAGACTCATCAAAGCAATCCTTTCTAAACGAAATAATATTTGGGATTTGCAATTAACGTTGAATGAAATAAGCTACCTACTGTGTAAGACACACCAGGCCCGTGCATTGCCTGGCCATGTTTCCGGATTGGGTGGTAGAAATGTGACTATCGCTGTGAAGTTTTAGTGGTAAATCTTGTTTGCATACAGTATGGCAAGTCCTGCACGCAACTTTCATGACGAAATTTTACTTTGTAGTTAAGCATATATTTGGACACGTTATTTTGAGCAAGAGTGGATTTAATAATTAGAAAGGCAGTAGTTTGGAAAAATGCCCTCTTAGTTAAAGTTATTGAGCGAAACAGGCACTAATTTTGGCTACATCATGAGTAAGTTGATATTGAAGAAATTTCCAATGTTATAAGGTATGACAAAACTAAACTTTTTATCAACATGCATTGTGCTGTGGAAGAATTGCAGAATGAGTAAAACAAGTGGAAAAAGTATCCCTTCCAGAAATGGAAAATTTTGTCCGAAGATGCTCAAATGGAAATGAAGTCAAGTTTAAGGAATAGCGTCTATTTGCAGAAACAAGGCAGATTTATATTTTAAATATCATGTTTAGCTGACCAGTGAAATTTTGTCGCACGAAATGCAGTAACAAAAAGTTAATCACATTTTGTTTAAACCGCACCACTCACATTGGCGTTTAAGGAGTGTCCGCATATGTTACCGCGAAGGTACTGTAAAGAAGGTCTTAGTGAATGTAAGTTATGTAGAAATATACTTTTTTGTAAACTATACGTTCCGCTTATGCGTTATTTAGGAACGGAACAGACAGCAGAATAATAAGTATTTCGAAAAACGGCTATGTATGTGGCCTGTGTTTTTGTATTCGCAAGCTTATCACGGCTCGTGGAATTAATCCACTGATGCAGAAAATATTCCATTATAAAGAGAAAAGAAAGTTCTTCCATCTCTAGTTAAATAGAATCGTTTATCATCAGGTAAATGAAAGAAATTGTCAAAATTCTCCAATTTCCTTGTGACATAACTTTGGAGAAAGTAAATATACACAGAAATTTTTCAGCTAGATATCCAATAAAAGCACTTTTTAAAGAGGTAACGTATTATGGAAAGTTTTTTATGAATCTCAGGAATAACAGTATCCTAGGTATCTTGCGGACGTTTTGCATGCTCGAAAATGTGGTTTGCTGTTTTAAGGCATTTCTTTATATGACCCACGTGGTCATCTTCACAAGAAATAATATCCAAGAGCTCATTTTGTCTTTATTTATACCTTATTTTAAAGGTTTTCATGTAAGGGTCGAACAGAAGCACAATTTATCAACGAAGACACAGAAAACGATCGAAATGATGTCAGACTTTATTGGACGATATTCAATAAATATTTGTCCACTAATGATAATATGTACAAAATATTGTGACGTAAGATAAATTCTTTTTATGTAAAAAAATTGGTTACATTCCGTTTTTATTTTGCGAAAAGATTTTAATATATTGGTCTAATTTATGGCTATTTTTTACGTCTCTGGAACTTAGGCATTATTGGGAGGATTTTATTTGTCTTAAAAAACACTTATTATTTCTTATAGTCTTTTTAAGTACTTAAAACGCCTAATTATGCTCATTATTATTTCTAAGTTTTAGTAAATCCGTTCTCACCGGTATGGGAGTAAAATTCAAACTTTTACAAACTTAGGCATGTTGCATGCAGCACTCACCATAATGTACTTTCTTTTTGTCTAGTACAATGAAACTAAGGTGCATTTACACCAATGCACTAAGCCTGGTCTCTAAAATAGATGAGCTTTAGATTATTAGGTGCCAACTGGAACCAGACGTCGTCTGCATAACAGGAACACGGTTGTCCACGAAGGTAGGCGATCAGGAAATTGCTCTCCCCGGGTTTCAATTGTTCCGAAAACATAGAGTCGGGCGTCAAGGTGGGGGTGTGCTAATCTATGTTAGACATGGCCTGCTCGGGTCCGACAAATCCGAAAACCTTGCGGGCAATATAGAAGCAATGCGGCTTAACGTAAGAACGCCGAGGTCACAAGCCATTGACATCATGGCAGTCTACCGTCCACCGTCGAGCAACCAACAATTAGACACTAGTCTGATAGAAGTCGAAACATTTTTTAGGGGGTCCGATGCCATGATCATGGGGGACTTCAGCGCTCCACATATCGACTGGAACGTGAGTTCTGCACCGGCTCAGAAGTAAATTTCGATCGACGACTCCTGCGCACAGTACAGGAATCCTTCCTAACGCAACACGTCCTATATCAGACCAGACTACGCGAAGGACAACAAGCCAATTGCTTAGACCTAGTACTAACCAAAGCGCCTGATAGCGTGGACGTCGTAAATTGTTTACCACCTCTCGGAAAAAGTGACCACGTAGTTCTACAATGGGAGTATTCACTTGTCTCTGTACCTGATTGTAGTGCGATAGCCGGACGCAACATCTTGAGAGAGGGGATTTTAGACGAATGAGAACAACAGTGAGTAGGATAGACGGGAATGAAACATTCACCGGGTGCGTTCTCGATTATTGGTCGGCATTCAAAGCCGTATTACTTGGACTAATTACCGATTTCTGTCCTATTACGATCAAGAAAGTAACAAAAATGCCCCGATAGCTAGCGGCCACGCTGAAGAGAGAAGAAAATCGCAAACGAAGGGTGTGGCAAACTTATCTCAGAGAGAAGACCCCCGAGTCACACAATAAGTATAAGGCGCAGAGAAACAGGGTTAAGAGCCTAGTACAAAATAGCCACACAAACTCCGAGAGTAATCTAATAAACCGTGCAGCAGGAAACCCAAAGCTTTTTAACAGCTACGTTATACAATGCACCCGAAATAGGGACCCCATCCCTCTGTTAAAAACAGACGACGGTGTAAAGTTTGTGAGATTAACGAAAAAACGGAACACCTATCCTGCTTCTTTCAGTTGGTCATTACGAGAGAGGCCGTAACTTCAGTGTGGGTGAGATCCAGACCATAGACTCAGATTCCCTCACGGAAGCTACTGTTCTGCGAGAACGTCTACAGCTCAAAGAAACAAAGTCGTCAGGTCCGGATGAAATACCTGCAAAGCTACTGAAAGAGCTAGTCTCAGAGTTGGCGGAACCGCTGTAGTAACACTTTAAAGCCTCTCTTAATACAGTAGTCGCCGGCTATTAAGCCCACCTCGGGCCCAGACCAAATTGGGCTTAATAAGCGACGGGCGCAATAACCGGAGAGTCCTAGTTCTTGATTAGCAAACGCAGGATATGCACTATACATTACATACGCACTGTATAATGTGTAGAGCTTGGTTATGCACAAGAAAAGAATGCTGTTTGTCTGTATTTTACGTAATAACAAAAGCAAAAAAATGATTTGCAACACGTTTAAAAAAAGCGGTCTAGTGTCAGTTGTTTTGGAGGAAACTTCACTCGCAAGTGCTCTTTGATGTCCTTCTCCAGGCACCAGAAATCGTCGAATTTTGTGAAATCTGATGCCTGTAGACCGCGTTGCGCACGCAGAGAGATGAGAATCTCACTCTATCCTGTTGGCAAACTGGGCTTTGTGGCCGGCGACTGGGCTTATTAGCCGGCGGATTTCGCTATGTAAAATTCCGTCCCAAACTGATTTGGACTTTATAAGTGGCTGGGTCTATTAACCATGGGCTTAATAACCGGCGACTACTGTACTGGACAAGTGCCACCGATTGGATGCTTTC
>JAYGXS010000552.1:0-24168 GCA_036362985.1 Ligula intestinalis
CCGAATACCGCAAGTATTGATACTTTTGTTATGGTCTCATTTCGAGACCAGCCGGGTTAGGAAAAAAGAGTACACTAGGATATGAGAAACGGACCTTCACTGACAATGTGATGACATATCGGTAAGATGAGACGTAAACACACGTGTTGAAGTACCTGTCCTTACTTTCTTTTGCAGTAATACACACATAGCAAGCCGAAATGGGTGAACCCATCGATGTCCCCTTCACCGATTTTGGGGTTCATATCCGAGGCGGTCCTGCAGCGGCTGGAGTCGCTGGATTTCCAACAGCACACACTAAAATTCTGGGGATGGTATGTGGATGACACCTTTGTCGTCATCGAACGGGATCAGATGCTCATGTTCAAGGAACGTCTCAACAGCCTCTTCCCGGACATCAAATTTATGATAGAGGAAGAAGAATAGAAACCAGCTGGCCTTCATTGATGTCTTTGTCTGGCTCAAAGATTGTGGTGGTCTAAAGAATAAAGTATTTAGGAAAGCGACAAACGCGATGCAGATACTGAATGATAACAGCAACCGCCCATTCAGCCACACACGCAGTTACGTTAAAACGCTCTATCTGCATGTTGAGACGCACTGAAGTGAACAAAAAGATAAAGTTTCCGAGGTAGAATACCTTTGAAGGGTGTTCTGAGGTAATGGCTACCTGCGCAACTTCGTCAACTGGTGCTTGCGCAAACGATATGACCAACAAAAGCGCACCAACCTCAATATTTGGCGTTCAATTCCGTACGTCAAGTCAAGTGTATTAAAGGAAATATAGGCAAATGCCTTTGAACTCCCTTTTGTCACATAGGATTTAAGAAATGCATCGGCACAGCCGAACATTCCAAAGAAGTCTTTGATACAATTTCAGACGACTACTCGCTCGTTACAAGTAATACACTCACTCTCTGTTAACACGAGCCAGCAGTGTAACTCAGGAAGAAGAGCAGACAGTGAAAAACTCCTAAGACTGGCTCATAATTCAAAATGGAATGTCGTTTGTAGTTTTTAGGAGAAAACCTGTCGCTTGTGGGGAAAGTATGCGAATGATGGGAGCATGATGCTTCTGTGAACGTTAGCTGTAGCCATGTTGTCCATGGTGAGTAATATCTACATCCGAAGCACCATTTGAGGAGGAGATCTCGGATTCACGAGATCACACTTATTTGAGGGAACGTCAATATATATAAGGAAGAGGCTAGGGCCGAGTACAGATCCCTGTGGAACCCCGCTCTCAACTGCTACCTCCACCGACCGCTGTTCGCCAATACATACGGTCTGGGTACGACCAGTCAGGAAGTTTGCGATTCACTGCAAAAGGTTCCTCCTGACCACCTTACGGTTTAGCTTGTATAAAAGATGTTGATGAGGCATCGTGACAAACGCCCTCTTGAAGTCTACAAAGACTGTATACACCCTAATCCCCTCATCAATCGCTCGGGTCCATTGTTCTAGACAATAGAGTAGATTGGTCAAGCAGGACCTTCCCCTGCGTAATCCGTGCTGCTTGTCAGTAAGAAGTTAATGTTGCTCCGAAAAGTTCATCGGTCCGCGTTTGACTATGTGTTGCATGAACTTGCAGGATATTGAGGTGAGGCTGCCCGGTCTGCAGTTATTTGCGGTCACCCGACTCCCACTTTTGTGGATGGGTGAGATCCACGCTGCCTTCCAATCGGGTGGCAATTGTCCAGTATTAAGAGAAGCTCAAAAGTGTAGGTACAGGGGTACCGCCAACTATATGGCTAGCTCTTTATATAGTTTTGCAGGTATTCCATCCGGACCTGATGACCTCGTTTATTTGAGTTGTAGAAGTTCTCGCAGAACGGTAGCTTCCGTGAGTGCAACCGAGTCTGTGGTCTGGAGCTCACCCTAACTTCAGTTTATAGTGGTGAGCTCGGCCTCTCTCATAAAGACCACCTGAAATAAGCGGGATATATGTTCCGCCTTTTTCTATTTTCGGAAATTTCTAAACCGCCGTCTGTTTTGAACAGAGGAATAAGGTCTCCATTTCGAGTGTATTGTCTAACGTAGCTGATGAAAAGCTTAGGATTTTCTACTGCCCAGTTTATTAGATTACTCTCGAAGTTTTGGCGGCTAATTCGTATCCGGCTCTTAACCTCCGCCTTATACCTATGCGATAGGTTTTCCACATCCTTCCTTTGCGGACAAAATTTTTCTTTAGCGTCGGCTTTAGCCATCGAGGCATATTTGTTACTTTCTTTACCTTGATCGGACAGAAATCGGTAATAAGTCCGTGTAATACGGCTTTGAATGCGAACCAATCATTGAGAACGTACCCGGTGAATATTTCGTTCCAGTCTATCCCACTCACTGAGGTTTTCAGTTGTGTAAAGTCCCCTCTCTAGATGTTGCGTCTGGTTACCGTACTACGATCGGGCACAGAGAATAGTAAATATTCCCACTGTAGCACTACGTGATCACTTTTTCCGAGAGGTGGTAAAAAATTTGCGACGTCCACGCTCTCAGGCGCTTTGGTAAGTAATTGTCTTGTTGCCCTTCGCGTAATCTTCTCGGATATAGTCGTGTTGCGTTAGGAAATATGCCTGTAATCTGCGCAGGAGTAGTCGATCGAAATTTACTTCGGAGCCGGGCGCAGAACTCACATTCCAGTCGATATGGGGGGCATTAAAGTCTCCCATGATCATGACATCGGATCTTCTAGCAAATTATTTGACACCTTCTATCAGACTAGTGTCTGACTGTTGGTTGCTCGACGGTGGACGGTAGACCGCCATGATGTCAAGACTATGTGACCCCGGTGTTCTTATGGTGAGCCATATTTCCTCTATATTACCCGAAAGGTTTTCGGATTTGGCGCACACGATCAGGCCGTGTCTGACATAGATTAGCACACCCCCACCTTGACGCCCGACTCTATTTTTTCGAATCACTTGAAACCCGGGAGAGCAATATCCTGGTTGCCTACCTTCGTGGACAACCATGTTTCTGTTATGCAGACGACGTCTGGTTCCAGTTGGCACATGATAATCTGAAGCGCACCTAATTTGGAGAGCAGGCTTTGTGCATTGGTGGACATGCACTTTAATTTCATTTTACGGTGTAATCCGAATGCGATGGTCACTTTTTGACCATCGTTCGGAGTATTACGGGTTGATTCGCTGTTTCCTTCTGAATTATCTAATCGTTGAAGCTTTTTAGGCCTGCCTCGCCATTCTTCTTCCTCGACTGATGTTCCAATACAAGTTCTCGGCGTTTCAGCTGTTCCTCCAGGAAGTAGTCTGGTTGAAAAAAAACCTCTTTATGCGCGAGACGTAGGTTAGTTTTTTTAAGACAGGATAACCTGAACATGTTCCTTGTTTTTAAATCTATGCTTTAGTGGTCTAGGTTGGGACGTTTTTGCAGTATCTGCCGGCCTTTTCGCGAAACGAAATGACTTCAGCACTTCAAATTCTTCTCCTGGTGGAAACAGAAAGCACAGGACATCGTTAAAGGAAACCATGTCCGGATCGTTCTAGTCGTTTGAGCGGTCTGAAATGGCTTCTTTCAACCCCTGTACAACTAGACAGTATTCATGATACTCTCGGTGTCATGTGCCTTTAGCTGAAGTTTTCGCCACATTTTTTTGCAGTGGGCCTGGAGCTCGGACTGAGTGGTGCTACTGCTTGGTCGTCGGGACTGTCTGAAGTTGCTTCTTGCAACCCCTGAACAAATACACCATGATCCCCATCCTGTCGGGAGTTTTTAAGTACAGTTTTTGGCCAACTTCGCTGCAGTTGGCCTATAGCTCGAACTGGGTGGTGTGACTGCTTGGTCGTCGGATCTGTCTGAAGTTGTCTCACCGGTGTCTAAGTTGTTGACTATAGTGGCCTATACTTCAAATATACGCATCCTCTGTTCTTCCTTAGGCGGTTCATGCGTATGCATTGAAGTTATCAGTTTTTACATGGCAGCGATGGTCTGCTGGAGGAGTTTTTTCATATTTGTCATTGTACTTTCAAGTTCACTTTACTCAGAGGCTAGAATATGATATGCATCGCATCGATTCTCTGTGTGCGTCGATCGCACCCAATTAGTGAAGCTTTCGATCGCCCCATACAGCGTGCGTTGATAGCGCAGTGGTTAGCATTGTGATATGCTTTGAGAGGGTCTTGCGTTCAATCTCCTCTCGCGGCAGATTTTGACTTCTTGCTTGCATTATTTTCGCACGAAAGTGAGTTTGCAGCAAAGAGGATTCATATGTGAAGGTTTACCTTATATATGAGAAAGAAAGCCTAAGTCGTCGCTTTGCTAATGTAAGAATACGTTAAATGCAATTCTCTTTACTTAAGACGACTGGTTGTAGAATTTAAGAAGCAGAACTATGACGGACTACTAGAGAAATGTCTATGCACGCAAACTTTGTTCAAGGTTGGTAAGAGCAGGCGTAACAACTGAGCTAGTTTAATTTCTAACTATGCAGTAAGTTACTCCAATACTGGTATCAAAGAAAATATGATATAATAGAATGGGGCGACTCAGCCTTTTTCTTTGTCTATCCTGCTCCTTCTTGTTCACTAGTGTCTGAGAATCTTACCAGCGCCAGTGTTGTAGGAGTTTGGTTGGTTCGATCTTGTTTAGGAAGAGTTTTGACGATTGTCTGCTTTGCTAATTGTAACTTTACTGTGCGAGCAGATGGATTTAGACCCCGGTGGCGATTGAGGAGAGGAATACTGAGGTACGGTTTGTTCAGCAAACAAATTTTGTGAGTATCCGGCTTTGTAAGTAAATCAATTGTGTTTATTTTGACACTCTATCTTTTGATCGGTAGAATAAAGTGTTTTTCTCTTGAAACTCCACTGCTCAAAATATCAAACCACGTGGAGGCAATATTTTTTTGAAAAACGTATCGGAAACCGTCGGCTGCCTTCTCGCACCACTTGGAGTTGGAGTCGCACACAGGCCGGAGGCAACCATAAGGCGTCAGATAATGAAGCGTAAAGACCCACTGCCACGGCAAGAAACATTTGGGGTCGTCTACAGGATCTGGTACAGTTGCGGTCAAAGCAAATTTGTCGGAGAAACTGGCAGACTTCTCAAGACACGAATTGCCGAACACGCGGCAGCAGTACGGCCAAATGATGCCTATTCTCAAGTTGCGGCTCATTCGACGAGACCCAGCCACACGTTCAAATTTGATGAGGATGGAATTTTCGCAAGAGGTGACAATCGGGTGAGCCGAGAACTACTTGAGTCATGGTTTATGGGCAACCAATCCATAAACAAGTGCAATGATTTGCCCGACCCATATTCAATGCTGAGATTCAATTTGGTCTGAGCAAGTCGTCACTTGAGGAACAGGCAGGCCACCGCCTCATCGTACGCCAACACCGGAGGGCCAGATGGCCGAACAATCATCATGCCCGAGCCCACCGCCCTTGATGAAAGTTCAGCAGGTCAGAGCCCGCGTGCCGTCCATCAAACTACCCACGCGCAAGAAGGCAGTTTACGTCAATTTTTGCTGTCTGTTTGGAGTAATGACTGTAAACTATAAATACTGCAAACTTGTCTGCATGCAATACCCCTTCTGCTACTGTTTCCTTCATGTATTTGATGATGAATCTGTGATGGATGTCAAGACGTCAGGCAAATAAACCTATTGTCCCAGCAATCGAGTCTTCGTCTTCTTGATTGCTTCCTCGGACACTCATGTTCGCTTTTATTGGCATAAGAATATCTCGCGATATCGCTGGACACTTCAGATGTTGTCCACGTACTGTAATATTTTTGTACGTTGCCGAATTTTTGATAAAGTCAATAAACAGAGCAACGGAAACATCAACAGATACAGGTTTTACCAGCCCCTTCAACTTCAATCCTTGCAGTTCCTGAGTTAACAATCTATTTTTTGTGAACTTTCATTATATATCCCGTTATCGTCTCCTGGAGAAGAAGAAGAAGAAGAAGAAGAAGAAGAAGAAGAAGACGAGGGGGGGTTCGCGTACAAAATTTTATTTGAAGTGACATTTCAAATGCACACTCAATTGCACCGTCAGAGTAACGTGCTTACTCCTACGTGAACCTTGAGTGAAATCGCCTTGACGCTGGCCTAGTTTTATATCCATGCTCACGGCACGTGCTTTCGCCTGCTTGGTTGCTACTGGTTGGCAAACAAGTTTTTGCTATCGACAAATGGTTGGTTTTGCGTTCCCTTTTTATCTGCGCCACTATCATGATTTCTGTGGCGTAGACTTGCTCGCCAGCCTCCGCTTTACCAGAGAGTGGACCGATCGGCGGCGATAGCACGCATCTACGGCCTGCAAAAAATCCGCAAGCCAGTATTGCCCCCTCGCTCCATCACCTCATTACATGGAACCCAAACTTTTACTGTCAAGCTGGCTGTACCAGCGACAGTCTTTGCTCACCAAGGATTTGTCCTGGACAGTGAAGTCGGCTGAATAGTTCCTCATATGCATTGCATAACTTGACGTAGAGACAGAGGAGGTGATGGTGTCATTCGATGTGATCTCATTATTCACCGTAATCTCACCTGCACTGGCTATCAACAATATTGGCGGCCTTGTTAGTGAAATATATGACAAGACCGATAAGAAACTCAAACGAGAGCAAAAGTCGGAACCCTGAGTTTTGAACCTAAGACATTTGAGTTCGGGTTTGACTGGCAGATGACACCTAACAAGACCGAAACAGCCATTTTGATCCCCACATGCTTTGTCGGATCCATTTAATCCTATCGTCGTTGTCATTATATGACTGCCTGCGTGGGCTGTAATTGTGAGTTCCTGGGCAGAGCGGATATTATTTGTTCCTGTACTCGACTGGCGAAGCAAAAATATTCATCATGGTCCCGGCCTCAACCGACAAAGTAAAGAATCTGTGCTGAAATAATATAGTAGTAAACGCAAGGATAAAGACTCCTGGGTTCGAATCTTGGAAATCCGAGGCTTACGATTTGCTATACCTGGTTGACGACGACTAACAAGCCATCAATGGCAATTCCGGCCTTTCTCTGCTTTGTCGGAACCATTCTATATATGCATATATTCTCCAAGATAGTGTACGTCTATAGCAGGCTGGGTGTTTTAGTCTATTTTAAAACCCGACATCAAAGAAGAATTATGCATAGTGCTCAATCCTGCTCAATTTTAGTTCCGATAATCATAAGGCTAGTGGTTATGCCGTTTTTAATGTTAAGCAGTGCCTGCAACATGAGTGAAATTATTTAAAATGCCGGTATTCCGCAGTTACTCACATACTACGGGATAAGTCTGTGACATCAGTAATTTCAAGAAATTGTTTGAGTAAAATTTCATAAGATAAATTAGCGAACATACATTTGTTTTCGATAAATTCTCGTCAGCCTTTACATTTATATGGTAATTAAATAAGTAAACTATGGTGGTTGGTGGACAGATTTCACGTTTTTGTTGACAGGGTCGGTGGGGTGGGGGAGGGGAGAAAGGGGGCGGGGGATGGTTGGAGAAGTTGCCGACATAATGTCAATCTCTAGCCGGCCCGGCGTCCGAGGCAGGTGATAAGGTGTGCAGGGTTGGATTTTGGACTTGTTCGTCTCTGCGGGAGTCCGTTTCTGAGGCCAGTGGTCCACCGTGTGTAGGCGTGTTAGCTAGTGTTGCCCATGGTAACTGTGGCGCCGCGACGAAATTCTTTTGGGCGCACAGCACTGGTCGGCGTAGCCTAATGGCGGCAGCCTCTGCCGTCGCCAACATACGCTGTCCGAGGAATTTTGAGTATCTCGAAGGCACCCTGTAGATCACTCGGAAGGCCTCGTTGACATCCAGGCGATGCTCTGAGTCTGCCAGGTGCGCTATAATGGAACTATTTATGGCTTTAATTTGGCCCTTTCCTAACCATGCTGGGATGTGTTCTCATACTCTTTCGGATAAACGCTTACCCGTGCGACCAATATATTCTGCCCCACAGGAACAGGTAAATTAACATATGCACATAGTCAAGAAAACATCTGTCACACGACGTTTACTGTATAGCCACTGAAAAGGGATCAAGTAAAGCTCTAGACGATTTACTATCAAAGTTCACATAAATATATGCAATGTCGTCCCAGTAGTATGAGAAGGTGGAGGTACCATTGTTTGGAGTTCATGTAATTTACTACGATAATAACTTTGCATTCAACATGAGCTTTTCGGAGATCATGCCACGTCAAACTTACTCCTTCGTTTTTAATGTCACAAACTCGACGAAATAACTGTAAAAATAACAGAAAAGGGGTCAGCGTGCGTTCTAAGGCGTTTGATGAATTCTTGCCGAGCAGGAACGTGTATATGGGAAGCCGGTACAGCCAGTTACACAGAAAAGTAGACGGTGTTGTTATGCGCTCGCCTCTTGGACATCAGTACCTCACATATGTGTGGCCACCTAAAAAAGGTCAACTAAGGAACCAGATTAACACTTAATTAAACTAGGGCCACTAAGTTGATTAAACTCTTCGGAAATCTATGCAGGCACATTCTTAAAAGGTGTTGATCAAACGGATCCGTCCATTTAGTTGACTTTGGAGATGCAAGCGGCAGGTTCGACTTCGTTCTTGGACTACTCCCAAGTCGCATAACTGACGGCTGCGTCCAACAAAGCGTTCATCAACACAAAAACTGGTGTGGACAGTGTTCACTCTTTAACAGTTTGGCTGCCCATCAACAAAGCGAAACCTAGTTCGCAGCATAGTGTAAAGGGCTAGACTAATTTGCTCAGCAGACACTATTGAGGACCTACTTCACGAGAACGGATATCGTGAGAGATATATTTCAAGGGATATGGCTGCGAAACAAGTAAAAATGCACCAAAGTTGCTGAGTAAAATGAAAAATTTTCCCTCAAAGTCCCCTCTCGAGGGGACGCGGCAAGTGTACTCTTTGGGCAAGTCATGCCATGTACCTGCCCAGCAGCGAGATTTTGGGTATTATTCTCAACTTACCCGTTCTTGCACGGAGAATGCAAACATATGTTACGAACGCAGGCCTTCTCCATGCGCACCCACTCCTTTACCTGCTCCTATTTCGGCGCCTATCAAAAAGAATAAAGATACACCTTCCAGCAGGGTTGAGACGATTTGAATTTAGCAGCAGAAACAGCTCTATCCTTGTGCACATGCTTGATTCTGGGTATCGTGTGGACCCCAACCAAACCTCCCGGCCGATGTATAAGGTCCCACTAAATTATCCAAAGTCACTGGGCCAGCGCCTGCTAGCGACAGCAGAAGTGACCGCTATTGGGTTGATAAAACCGGAGTTGTGTGCAAAAAAGACAACATACTCAAATCTCCACATCTGGCGTGGCCCACAGTCACTACACGCTCGTCTGTGCTCCGTTTGTTTCCTTTTCTCTCCCCTAGACTGACTCCACCAAACCCTGCCCTCAAAACCAGCCTTCTATTATCGACCCTCTCCCCATTTTCTCACGAATCACTTGTTCGAAAAGACGAACACGTTTTAACTTGTACTCCGACCCCATATGAGCGTACTGTACTTAACAGTATGTATCCAAGGCCCACGTACGCTTGTCAGTACATAAGGAGATGTAGTTTGCTTCAAATAGAGAATTGCACCTTGATAGCGACGTATGACTATGTTCTTGAACTACCGTCCCTGTATGTTAGAGATACTTACCAACTATAAGGTGTGAGGGACATTTGTTTTCCTAGTTCAGAACGTCCACGTTGCATGTTGTTGTCTAGCATTTAGTGAACAGTCCAAAATTCCTGTCTGACCTTGCTCAGCCACTTGGGAATGTAGGTCATGTTGGAGGCAATTTTATTCCTCGTTGAAAACTAATTATCTGTGACGTCGATTGGGGAAAATCAGCAAAATAGGTAAGTATCTATCGTACTTTTCTTTCCCATGCGAAGCTGGTGTGTAGCCGTCATTAGCGAAAAAACGGGGACCACGGGTTCATAGCAGGGGATTTTCGTGAACGGCAGCCAAGGTAAATGTGATGATACGCTTTGACGCAGGCTGACACCACGTTAGCCACGTGCTTAAAATAGAACGACACCTTCGTCGTCATCCAAAGGGATCAGGTGCTCGCATTCAGAGAACGTTTCAACAGCGTTGACATCTAACTGACGATGGAGGAGAAAGAGAACAACCGGCTGGCCTTCATTGATGTCCTTGTCTGTCGCAAAGATTTTGCTGGGGAAAAGATAAAAGTATTCAGGAAAGCGGCAAACATGATACAAGTACTGAATTACAGCAGCAACCACCCAATCAACCACAAACGCAATGGCGTATGTACGCTCTATCGGCGTGTTGAGACGCACTGCAGCGAAACAGAAGATAAAGATGCTGACCTACAATGCCATACCCTTCAAGGGGATGTAGCAAGTGAACTCCTAAGAAGACGCCTCAACCAAGTCCTAACGCGAACCTTCCCTGCAGTGAAAGTTTGGGGGTTGTTCTCCATCAACCCGGACCTGCATGGCACTCACGTATAGATAATTTACCAGCTCAGACAACTTATATGTGCACCTACTCATTTAATTTCTCCTGTGTAGCAGGTTATATCGTTCGCAGGATTCGGCGCCTATCCTAAAGAATACGGGAGCACCTCACAGTATGGTTGAGCAAGGGTTAAGTCAAATGCATAAATAATGCTATCCTTGTCCACACTGCGTGGACACCACCGAAGCATCCAAGTTAATTAAAAAGGTTGCACTTAACTACCGAAAATCACAGGGTCAGCGTTTGCTAGCAACAGCAGAAGCAACCGCAATCCCCTTGATGAAGTCGGTTTTGTGCGCGCCTAAGAACCTCCTGCAAACTCGGAGCTTGGCAAGGCTAACGGTCGCATAACTCCCTGCATCTTTCTGCACTGCATCTTTCCCTTCCACTCTGTCTCATGACCGGATTTAACAAATAGCCTCACAACCAACAATGACTAGCTCGCGTCCAAGTGAACTCCGCCAAAATCTTACGACTGCTGGTCTCCACGTTTAGGAACAGCCAATCGCAGTTGCTTCGAAGCTGCTTTCTGTCCCCACAACGAATAGCAAGCCTGCAGGCGTGAATGCTTTGTCTGCCTACTGGCCAGACTGCGATCCAACTGGCACTTGGAAACCAGCCGGCCTCTTGGCCCGTCGTGTGCTCCCAAGTCAAACCTCTTCCTGATTTTTGTTCGTTCCTCGGTGTACACAACAAACTGTTCCTACTATTCTGGCCACCACCGACTTCTTCTCTACTTTGGACACATGATCTCAATGTCACAGTTACTAGGGTTTAACATCCCGCAGTATATCAACACCTAACCCCCCCCCATTCCCTATTCCCATGACTAATTTGCCTGCTTTCATGAACATAATTGCCCACGTGTTACCATTTAACCCCTCTCCATTTAAATGGTATAACAGGAGGAGCATTGATTGAAAGCTACGTATACTCGCCAATTTCTCTTCAGAATTCTCTGATGGGAAATTTTGCAACGTTGAGTTTTGTTGATTTTAAGGTTGCAATGTTATTCAATTATGGTTGATGACATTGCTTTTTATTTAATTTTCTGTGAGTGTTGAAGTATTCATTCTTGTCGTACACTTTGGTCCCCGCGGTATTGGTTAGGACTAGTTGATGACAAGAAATAATCCTGAAATCGTCATTCTAGTCTCCCCTGTCTTTGACTATATTTCTAACTTTATTACTGGTCCGTATGGTGGGATATAGGGTGCAGCAATGAAAAGGTTCTGGCCTGCCAGTTAGCGAGGTCGTGAATGTTGGTGCATGGGATACTAGAGACATGCAGTACCTGCCTATCTCATGAAATTTGTAAATACTACTGCAAGCGTGTAAACCATATGTTTTGATTAGCAGCGTTCAATAGTGTAGGAAATCGCCCGGATACCAGGAAAGGTTAGATTTGGTGCACTTTTCTCATCTTTTTGTTCTATGCACCGAAATGAACTGCATTTGCATCTTCAATGATTTGAAGTACTTATCGTTTTTATCATCCCCCCAAAGAAGACGAAGAAGAAATTTGAAGAGCTTTGACCGAGTTATATTGGGACTGAGGTCTCGCACACTCGTTTGCTTCCATCGTCAGAGTACCGTGTTCGTTGTTCCTGTTTGCCGGGACTGTTTCAGCCTCGCTGCATGCCTGGCATTAAATGCATGAGATCAGATGGAACGCTACCTCACCGCTACCGCGCCCACGAGGTTAAGAAGATTTCATGCAGACAGCAACAAGTGATGGATCCGTCGGTAGACGAGGCACAGGACAGTAGGCGCTTTCACCTTCCAACGATTACGACAGCCGCAAAGGGTACACAGCTCAAACAGGGCCCCATACCGGTCAATCTCACAGACAGTCAGCAGCGAACAAGCGGGTCAAATGTCGTGCGCCGTGCACGGATATAATAACAGGCATACAGCGATGCTGAAAGCATCCACGCAAACACGAACAACAATCACGCTTTTCTGACGGTGGAAAAAAGCAAGTGTCCGAAACTTTTGTCCCAATATGACTCAGTCCATGTCCTTTAAGTTTCTTTTTCATCTTCTCTGGGGGGTGATGAAAAAGATAAGATATCTGGACCTCAATTCTTTGCCAATGTTGCAAAAGACTCAATTAACCTATTCAATTGGTAAAAGCTAACACATTTCCTGCATGATTTCCGTGGAATTGTTGAGCACTAATAGAGGCAGCTAACGTAAGTGAGAATAAGTAAGCGTGAATATGCACAGTGCGGCCGGTATTTCTTGCAAATCTCAAATATTTGTGGAAGATTGACAAGAAATTGAAATATGGTAGTAAGAAGGGTTATAATGCTGCTTATCGTCGGATGATATGCAAGGACGATGGACAGGTGGACCACCAGCCTTTTCATAAACAGCTTTCAGTAACACGTTTCATTAGTACAACGAACCACCAGCTCCCATCTAACGTATAGGTTTTCCATGTAATTTCAGTCTAGACACAAGACCAGCTTTTTATAAGGTGCTCTCTGGAAATAGAAAATCAGTATCTTCTGAAAAACTAACATTTTCCGTAGAATGCATCAAACTCACATATGTAAACTGCACTCCGAAAATCAAATATATTTTATAGAAATCTACCACACAAAAATATCATGTTTTTACTCGTTCGGAAAATCATTACATATCCTTCAAATACTATAGTAAAAGAAAGATTACCTCTCGAGGTTAAAATAGTTTCTGAATTTTCAAATAACTTTGAAAGCTACTAATCTGCCCAACGGAGTCTATGGATACTAAGCTGCATGCTGTGTACACCCAGTGTAAGGAAAAATAAATAGTTCACTATGGCATGAAGAAGTGGTCACACAGCAATCATACGATTTGCCTTCAGCGGTGTATCAGGCTGTATATATTATAGTCAACAATACAAAATTTAAGGATACGACGCATAATGAAGGACCCATTCAAAATCAGATCCCATTCATTGAAGCATGAAAAACTGGCCGTTTACCATCTGTAGATTATATATGGAGCCAGAAACAATCAACTTTAAATACCGACAAACTTAATTGATAATTATAGATTTTGTGATTGGTCTGCAAACTGAATAATATTACCTACTTGCACAAGTAGCCTCTTCCCGACGAAAATAAATCTCAGAACCCGTCCACTGTATAGTGATTTAGAATCGATCAATTACATGTCGGAGCGATTCGGCTCCCTAGTTCCTCATGTGTACAAACATCTACATCACTACTTTGCTGCCAAACGGGCCGTTTGGAGATCATGTTTAATTGTATTTGCTACGTTTCCTTCGGTGTGACATGCTTACGGAACTAGCAAACATTCTGGAGAGCACTAGCCTGACCTCTGTTGAAGAAACTCAGAGGAACTGCATAAAATCTCTCCAAGGAAGTTGAACTGCTGTCAGAATTTCAAGCAAATTAAGCCAACTGGCGTCCCCTAACGTGTCCAATACTAAGCAAGGTAAACAGTTATTGTGTTGAAGTCCAAAAACGCTATACTTCAAACAAAATAAACATTTATGCTTACAGACAGAAGGACATAACCAAGATATTTATATATCACTACAGAAGTCATTTATGGCTTATTTGCCGTCATCAGGTTGTGATGTCTAACAGCAGTGTTACTGCTGAATTTGCTGCCACACTCGAGTTTCGAACTCGCGTTTATCCGATCAGACGCGAACGCCTTAACCACTGAACTATCGAGCTCGCAGTCTTGTCGGTATTAGATCGGGTACATACAGTAGCAGATACGCGTACACCGATCTGGTAGAGGACACACTCATCCGGTCATATTACCGTCAATATTTATCTAGTAATATGCTAGTAATTGCACAATTTCTGGAACATCATGATCAGTTTAAATATCAACAAATGGCTGACTTAGGAAAAATTGCATATGCGACGCACATTGTTGAACAGCAAACTTTGGAATAATCCTAAAGATTGCTTCTTATCATGCACAACAAATCAATATCTATCCCCATTCACTATTTTCTGATTTTACTTAGTGAACTAAAAACTTGTGATTTTCTATGAAAGTAGTAGGTTTCAGCTAAGGAACGCTACGTAGGCTACTGACATGTATGCTGTGACATCACCATACGGTAGAAATTACTAAGCAAATCTTACAGAAGAGAAGTCTACACAACGATCATTTTCTTATAATCAAAGAGACATGTGATATGTCGGTGAAGTTCAAGTGTGCGTAGGACTATTGTTTTGCAAACGGCTCTACTGCCCTTATGCCCTAGCGGACACGTCATGCAATGTGCTCTTACACAAAGACCTGACTCCTAGATGGCTATTTTAGTCTCTTTTCTTTTAATCCAGTCATGCGCATCTGCTCAGAATTTGTGTCAGCAAAATGAAAGACAGTTTACTTGACAGGTGGGTAAAAAACAGTATATATATATATATATATATATATATATATATATCTGGTAATGGCACATACTTGTCCCGGAAGTGCCTTGAGGCTCGTACTTGAGCCCGTGGTGCCGAGGTAGGGTGGTAAACCCAATGACCAAAGGTCCCGGGTTCGAACGTTATGCCAGATGGAGCGGCAACTCTCCCCTAATTCTCGTGTACACAACACACTGTTCCTACGACACTATCCTGCCCGCCGTCTTTTCTCCCCACCTAATGAACCGGACCTGAAAGATCGCAGCCGTTAGGGTTAAACGTTACGAGCTCTAACATGCCTCAATATGCTTGCCATCACATCGACCATAATTTATTATGGATTAGCAGTTTAAATAACGACAAAACAACGAGCACGCGGACCACGTGGATTTGAGCGTTGTACTTATCATTCACAGGTGGCGGATTTAAGCCTAAGTTGGTGCACTACATGGTATTGGGTGCCGCAATCTGATGGTAGCTTGTAATGCCGATTTCAGTCTCCCTTGTCTTTGTTGATAGCATTTATGAAGACCCCGCTTAGGTGTGTGTGCACGCCGCTCTGTCGAGTCATTCTCCCACCAAACAACTGGTCCGATTACACAGAGTACACGCCGACCCGAGGATTCGTTCGCATGCCAGACAACCGGTCCGCCCACACAGAGTGCAGGTGAAGACCCGCACAGCGCGGTCGGTGCAGAACTCTGACGTGCCAGCTGCATAATTCACAAGGTCAATGGACTGACATCTTACTTGAGACCACCATTTCATTGCTCTTCTTGTTGTGTTTTCTCCTTGGGGATTCATGTAAGTCGTAATTAGACGGCGATATCTCGTGAACTTTGCTCCAGTTTTTCAAGATGGTCTTCGCTGCTGCAACAACAAGAAGGTCACTCTCCAACTTCAACCAAACGTAAAACCTGTCTTTAAACCCAAAATACCAGTTCCTTATGCTGCACTTACTGTGTTTGTCTGAGAACTTGAACTTACTGTGCATTAGCTGCCCAAATTGTGGCTGTCAAGAAAGCCACAGTTAAAGTCCGAATTTGTGCGAATGCTCTTATTTGTCTATATGTTGCCCTGGACACATATCCATACCCCTTGCCCGCGTTGGAGGAGCTTTATGCCAAACTGAATGGGGGAAATTGTTGCACTAAGTTGCTTGCTTCCAAATAGAGTTGACGAAGGCTCACGGGAGATTCTAACCATTAGCACCCATCATGTTCTGTTCCAGTAATATACTGACCGCTGGTTGACTGTCATTGGGGCTGGGCAGTGAGTTGCGAGACAGGAAGGGACGAGTTAGTGCCACAGGTGATTGGCATGCGTCCATTCACCAATGTTGACCATTCCCCATCGGAATCGGCAGGAAAAACCTGGTGGCTCCATGGGTTATAAATCTTACCAACATATCGTGATTTCGAACCATAGACGGTGGGGTTGGGTGCTGTAGCGCTGGCGCCAAGACCGCAAAGAGCACAAGATGTCGCTACCCTACCTCCTTCTGGGCCAGCCAATCACAGGTGCCGTAGACGACTTTTAGCCAAGTAGTTGATCGATCTTCTAGTGACTCACTCCCGCATGAAGTATATTCACTCACGCCCACAGCACACTAACAGACGGACGCACGCACACAGGGCCCGCGACCTTCCGCGCGTCTGGGATTCAGACCACCACCACCGCAGCCGACCCAGGAAACTGTGCTGACCACGGGTGCGTTGATCAGATGGTACAAACAAGCAAAACTGTCTAGCATGTCTGAACAAAGTCTGCGAATCTGTGTGCATACTGGTTTGGGTACAAGGCAGGAAGACATATCGACCGTGTCAAGACTACCACAATACTCGGGTTCAACCGGAATATGCCGAGCAGTGAAAGAGAAACAAGGAAGACTGCACAGAAACGCACAGGCTACTATTACTCTGACAACAGATGGCTTTGCACTAAAATTTCAGAGAATTAAAGTTAGGAGAGCGGGTTGTGTTTGGCCCAATGGTAAGCGTTGGGACACAGGAAAATATTATCGTCTTCCTGGAATGCAGCGCAAGGTCAGTCACATCCCTGCGTTTTCTCACTCCACCTGACAGACATCGTCTGCAAATGTTTGTGAATACTGGCCCAGCTACAGCGCATGGTGATCAAACGTGATGTTGCAAGCGTGGAACGAGATTTCAAGCCCAAGGCAGGAAGAAAGGAAGGCCACCGCCCTCCCCTCCACGCCTCCCCACTCCAGTTCATGTGGTGATCGTCATTTTCAACGTAGGTGAGCGCAAGGACCAACAGAAATACCAACACGCTTTATGCACACATATAAAAGTACTAGCCACAAGAATATCGGAACAAGAGAGAGCAGGAAAAGCGGGAGGTGTGGCGGAGGAGGAGAAGGAAGAGGGGTAACGGTGGGGTTGCAAACAAAAGAGGGAGGGCGGGCGTTGGGTGGGTAGGTGGGTGGGTGTTTGGGTGGGTGGGTGACATTGTATACCTCCACCGATTAGAGTGCCATCCTGCTT
This sequence comes from Ligula intestinalis, assembly GCA_036362985.1. Taxonomy (NCBI): domain Eukaryota; kingdom Metazoa; phylum Platyhelminthes; class Cestoda; order Diphyllobothriidea; family Diphyllobothriidae; genus Ligula; species Ligula intestinalis. Next base: position 17,364 of record JAYGXS010000552.1, read on the forward strand.
GTGCGCAGTACGCCGACAAACAACAGTCGCCACGCGGGGTAGCGCTTTCCTCGCAACTACGCGATTGGAATACGGTCGCCTCCAGACCGAAACACACACACAAGGCGCTGGCCACGTACTCGGAGAGTTTGTCAATGTCAATGAGTGACTTCGTTTCGCCACCGGCGGAAGCATGCTCCCCTTCTTCAGCATCGTCCTCCTCATCATCTTCATCCAGCTCCTCAACCAGATCATCTTCTTCGTAGCCATCGTCGTCCTCTTCGTCCTCGTCTTCAGAGCTGCTGCTACTCTCTGCTCTACGGGCCTTAGCTTCTTACAATCTCTGCAGGATATCTTCTGGCAGCGGCACCACCACACACTGCGAGAGGGGCGGGGAGTAGGGAGAGAGGTTTGAAAAGCCAAATTGAACCCGCCAAAGCAAACGCACTTGACTAACACACACTACTAACTGGATTTCAGTAGACGGTTTCGTTGCAATAACGTTGCCTAAAATCTAAATGCGGGGTATCTTACGCTTCTTCATAAAGGCCTCATCTTTTAAACCATTTATATTTGTATGCGTACCAAAACAACCTGCAACAAATTTTTCAGCTTCATTACTCATTATGCATAACCCTGTCATTTCAGCGAATATTTGAAGGTTTTCTGCCATTTACGTCAAATTTACTGATCGAATTCCGTAATTTACTTAAGTAGCTTTACAATATTGAAAACGATGCCATCCTATCTCAAAAAAATTAATCAGGGCTGCATGCAGGCTTTTGAACGAGTTTTGTGCGGATAACCATCGAAAGCATTGGCAAATACAAAAATTCATAAAATGGTTCTTACTGTATTTGAGTACCTTTTTGAAATGTTATGTTCAAAGAAAGGGTACACTTTGGTTTTAACTACTAGTATTTTAAGAGGGTATAATGCTAACCCACAATACATCGTAACCGTCAATTTATCAATGCAACCCAGAAGGTGTTACAATAGTTCGACGCCGATTTCGATTGCTTCCACCGTATGCTCTACCACCCGATTTTGCAAGGATGGTAGCTTGCACTGGAGATTCTTTCAGTGATAGTGGACTTGCGTTGCGCCTAACGCACTCTGTCCCTACCTCACCCACTCGAGTCCGAGGTCAAAATATAGTAAATTAGGCTCGCAGCTGGATCGGAGGCAGACGGTCAGGACCGCTACGTCTGATCCTGATTCCACGCGGAGTAGGGGTACAAAAAAGACCACTTGTGAGGGCTGCATGAGTTTGCACCTAGGCGTGCGTTGTAAAATCGGAAAACGGATAACGTCTTTCGTGCGCTGATTTGATCTCTATGTTCGTACAGTGCATCTTCGACACCCGCACCCATGAGTGTGAAAGCAGGCTTAAGCGCAGTGCTCTACGCTGTGCAACATCAACCACGTCGTGTGCACTGCTGGAATCGTGACGCTCGAACGGCCAGGTTAACTGACGATCTAAATAGGCTAGAGCTGTTTACTTTAACACATGGCGATTTTCCTTATCTGTATGATCTTTTAACGTACTGCGGAAATACGCTAGAATTAGCAAGGACAGGTTGGACATCTTCTTCTTCAACTTACCTGAGGTCCAACTTATCGTCCTACAGTTAGATTAGTATAGTTCGCGGACGAAGCGCCGCAGACGCCTCAATTTACATGCAAAACGACTTACTTTCAGCAGCCATGGGACAAATTGGACTACATTTTTTTCACTTTGCACTTATTTCAAAGAATCTATTTCCTTGCCTATCCTATTTCAACATTCCGAAAACTCTTTAACCACCTTTTATCTAGGACAAATGCTGGGACTACAGTATATGAGATGACCACATAAACTACTTTTCCCTGAAAGTAGTTATGAAGAAGATGCGACTGCTGGAACAATGGTTTTATTTTCCTGATGTTTCGGATTCTGTCGAGAATCCTTAATCAAAGGTTATGCTAAGATAGTCTGAACCATGCGCAGAGAGGGGTGATGCATGCACAGATTGCACGGTATTTACAGTTCATAGCGGTCATGCGCATGTGTACTATACTCATCAACTCATGTAGCTACCGCTTGGAGTCTTAATTGGTATGGTGATGACTTTGCAGTTTTCTTCTGACTCATTGAATGCCACGATTTCCTTGTCCATGTCCGATGCGGGCTTGATTATTGCGCGACAATTAGAATGGTTGTCTGAGTTGTTGTTGCTTGGCCCGGCCCATCCCACGCGACTGATTCTCTTGATCAGGCAATGTCTCTGTACGCAGAATGCGAACGCTAAATCGATGCACTTGTTATGGACTGGGGAACTGAGAATTACGACTCGAGCAGCCGGAGTCTGCGCATTGCTAAGACTATGTTAACATTACTTATGATTAAAGATTTTCGACAAGATCCAAAACTTCAGGCAGATAAAACTCCTGGTGCCAGAGTTCCTCTCCCTCTGAACTGCTTTCTGGAACTCGCATAGTCAATTCGATTGGCAAAAGTCATTATAGACTGACGTGGCTGTGAAGTGGAGTTCAAAAAAAGAGAAGGTGCTACTGTGCGATTGTCGGGTGGCATGGAAACAAGAATCAAGAGATAACAGGCCAGTTCAAAGAGGTAACCAACTCGCGTACAGGAACATGGTGCACAAAGTCGAAATTCACATAGCTGTCCGAGCGAACGCATAGCGTGTAGACAAATTGGCCGGGCAGAGGTGGAGCAACAAACTTCAGTTCCAACTATTAGGCAAAGAGAGGGAAAAGCATATGAGTGGTGGGATTAGAGAAAATGAAAAAAAATGGGTCAACTTTCGGCAAGGAGCAACCATGCATATGAACAGTCTCATTGGAGGTGTCGGATAACATCTCCGTCCGGTGCGGTGGCATAAACCCCGTTAACGTGCTAAAGCACATTAAACCCTATTTGACACGCCTACTAAAGCATATTAAGTAGATAGTTTTGATTAAATATCTTATTCTTGTCCGCAGGAATGAACACCGATTAAAATGAGTAAAAGACATACAAAATGGATACCAAAACTAACCCCTCTGTCAGCGCCATCCATTAGGTCACAGTTTTATCTGGTTTGGGCTTTCGATAGTCAGTGTGACAAGGAAATGCAAAGTGCCGACCAACAACTTTAATGACAATTAACCATTGAACTGAGGCGAAATAACCTGTCGTTTGCCACATGCAGTGACACCTCCGAAGTAACAAGCAAGAGGAAAGAAGACAATAACTAAAGGATGAAATTGATAGGTTTAAGACTTTTGTATGGGGAGAATGGTTAAAAAATAATGGCATAACAGCAGTGAAAAAAGCAAACTCACCTCCTCCTCCGTTTGCAGAGAGTTCAAATACACCGGCTTAGTAAATACTTGCCGTGTTTTGCGATCAATCAGGTAGACCCACCAGCCCTCAATTTTCTCCCACATTTAGAACACAAGAGGAATGCCTACATAATGACTGAAAAAATCAGGTGAACAAGCAAGCATGGCATCGATAAAATTTGCCCAGAGGACCACCTCTCATGGGGTTCCCGTATGTGCCAATTGGTTGCTACTCATTATCCAATGAAGCATCAATTATTCCCTGGAGTAGCAGGATAGGAGTCTGATGACTGTAGGGAGATAAGGCTTCCTTTTATTTGTTTCAGCTCTTCTGCGATAGCTGGCATCAATCCACCAAAGACAACTTCCATGGCTGCAAATTGGACGATAAGAAGTCGTGGACAACAGCGTAAATGTTAGATAGCTGGTAAACGCAAACCCTACGTCGTACCTGGAGAGGACATAACAGACCGGTTCAAACGCGATCTGGTTTTTAAAGGGAAAAACAGCCGATGACACTGGCGCAAAAGTCTACTTGTCAGCCTAGAGGCATCCGCTGGTGGCGGCCTTAACTGGGGTTGAAATAGGCAGGCCATAGGCAATTGCAGATAAAGCAAACGTCACACGTCTTAAGGTGTGACTTGAACATGAGGCATAACCCCCGTAAGCACACATGAGATGGTGACTGTCTAAAAAACAGGCCTCAATCGTCGTCGGTGAGCTGAATTCTAGGACAACAGTCTGTTGCTTTCGGAGCATGTGACTGCTGAAATCGCCCATATTCGCGAGCGTCCGTCACACACCCGTCGCTGCCAGTGACGTAGGACTTTACCAGATATTTAGAGGGCCGTGGCTCGACTAGGTGAAACCAAATCACTACAAACGGAACAAGTTTGTGTTCAAAAGAAGAAGCGGTGATAATTGGAATCAGATTTTTTTGGTCCGAGATTTCGGACTTCCCCGCGAACCCATCTTCGGGGTCTTCTTCAGATAATGGAAGCGGAGAGTGCACACCTTACAGGAAATAACTGATGACTGGCGCGACCAAAGCTGTATCGCGGTGCGTTAACTCGCCTCCCACACATGCGACGCTATTTGTATGGGACCGCAACCCGAATAACCTCTGCCAAGCCTTGACCTGACATCCATATTAGTCCAGCGCATCTATCACGTTTACAAGGCAGACTTCATTTATCAGCCGCCCGAACTACTATCATGCGCATGGAAAAGTCAGCCAAACGACACGTTGCCAACACAACTAATGCCAGTGTGGAAACCGCGCTGCCTGATGTTGTTGGGCCCTTGGCCAACGCCCAGCACCCCCTCCAAGCCCACACAGATACACGCATCTAGGTATGAACAGAGAGGGGAGCAGCAGGAGCTAGAAAGGCTGATGAATACTCCAAACTGCCAAAGGAGACAAGACTAAGTTCCTTCGGGAACATTTCAGAGCAAACGACTATCCACGAGCGTTTTCTTGAACAGACTCGAATGCCACCAAAAAGGTGGACCGAGGAACCTTGCCCATTAAAGTCGTGAAGGAGCATCCCGTACATGAAAAGGGTCCCCGAAATATTGGCTAGATAGCCCGCGCCTCTCGGAATAGGAGTTACCCATAAATGTACTTGCACAATCCGACCACCAGTAATGCGGTTGATAGATCCTACCCATAAACAGGATGAGTCAGACGTTGTCTACCGACTTCATTGCAGGTATGGAATGCGCAATTATGTTGGAGAAACAGGCCGACAACTGCAAACGCGGATGCATGAGCACAAGCTGGTTGCAAAAAAGTTGGACACAAAGTATGAGGTTGCTGGCTTGTAGCTCTTGTTGGATCCGGAGCCCTGCCGGCTGGGCCTCAATCCCGGCGGCGAGGAGGAGAAAAGTCGTAGCAGCTTGGTCGGGAGGGGCTGCTCCGTCATCAAAAGTGCAGATGGAGAGGAGGGGAGATAGATCCACCGTGGGGAGATTGGTGTCGGAGGTAGCAATCTATGCTGCACAGATGTGGCACGACTTAAACCTTGGCGTGCTCGAAATTGTGGGCCGAGGTGATGATCACACATCAAGGCAAATTAAAAAAGCCTGGACGTCAACCGACGGTTCAGTAAACAATCACATACATTTACCGGACCCCTATGTTGTTTTAAGAACCTTCTTATCCGGGGACAGACACAGCATGCAACAACCGGACCCTCAACCAAAATTGAGACTGAGCGTTTATGCCTTAAAAACTCGGGACATGACGCGCGAAGACAGAAGGAACGCACATGGGGGCGACACCAACATACGCGAAACGGTGGCAGACAGGGTGAACGAGGAGGCTGACTGCGAGGCGCGAGACACACAGACTGTGACTCAGCCATGATTGGTAGAACACGCACACGGAAGAAATAGCGGCATAAAGATGAGGACCATGAGCCAGTGTCCATTCTGTGACGATGGATAGATGATAAAACTACTCGAAACGTCAAACTTATATTAACCTATCCAATGTATGCTCCTGCTCTTTCTGATACTCAAAGTGCCTGGTAGGGGTGGGGGTGAGTAAAAATGAAGCGGGGAAGGGGAGAAAGACGCACCGTGGGGAAGAACGGACAGTGGACCTCGTGGGTACAGCGCTCCCGCGCGTCCAGGCGAGGGCTGGCCTCGCGTTTTTTGGCGTCGCTCTCGAAACATTTGACAGCATCTGGGAGGTTATGCGGCTCGGCGTCGTCGCCAGCGGCGACAGCCGTGGACTTCTCTCCACCGCTGCCCACCAACATTTCAGATTCCTCCTCTTCCCCCTTTTCCTTCACACGATCGGGCACCGCCACGTCCTCGGGCTATACTAAGACAGTGGCGGCGGTGTCATATGAAATCGTCGTCGTAAGAACAGCACCATTGGCGTCTACTCGGAAGACAGGAATGGGAGGGAAGAGGAAAAAGAGAGAGGAGGGAATTAGAACGGGCTGCATTTGAGAGTAAGGATTCCTGAACGAATGAAAAGGTTCGCGAGCCAGGAAAAAGACGTATCGAGGACCAGATCAATTAATTTATTGTTCTGACCAGTTGCGCTTTTACAGGACTCCATCTTCAGAGAAGAGAAATAGCAACCAAAAAGAGGGTAATTATATTGTTCATAGGGCCATCAAAGGTCAGAAATTATCAGGTGGTGAAGGTGTTAGAAACAGCAATCAAAATAGATGGAACAGGAGGGCAATTAGCTGTCAATGGAGTTGGGGGGCCATTATAGTGATGCACACTAATAAGGTGTCGGTGGCGCAGGTGGTCATGAACAGCAATTAGTGTGGCGCCTTATCAACCGGTAGAGGGTCCTGACTACCCTGCCTTCTCTTCCGGTCGGTTCGTTGTGGGGTCCTCTTCGCTTGCCATTCTAAGGTTTGGTTTGGCTTTGTTTCCTTTTTTTCCACATAATGGCGCAAGAATTTGTAGGCCGCGGGAAGGTCTACAGGCCTGTAGACAGAGCTGGCATCTGAATACCATGCCTCAAGCGTCA